>JNEV01001160.1:0-89372 GCA_000697495.1 Saksenaea oblongispora B3353 | reverse complement strand
GCCCGATTTTTTTTTTTTTTTTTTTTTTTGCTGTAATCGTCAAGCAGTGCCTGAACGACTACTCTTCGTTGACAGTATAGCTGCGACTACTATATCGCAGAATGAGCAAAAAAGGACTTGAACGGGAAGTATTTTCCAGTGTCTCCTAATCCGCTCCTAAGAGACGTTTTGAGAAGTCGCTATAGAATGAACCCCGAGAATTTTGAAATTATTTGCTGATGACCTTCAGTTTGAGGAGGGACCAATAGATAGATATTATCCGAAAATGACGGCGAGATATCTTGCTGTTGTCCACTTTTGGGTGGTAGCAAATACGTAAGACATCATCGTGCCTTCTGGTATGAAGCTGCTTTGCTGAGACAATGATAAACTCATGTTCACTCGCACTAACGCGATGAACTGGTAGAATAGCTCCACAGATAACCTTTTGCATAATAAATCCATTCTCTACTAGCTGCTAGATGTTTGTGATTAAAAAACCCATTCTACGGTACTATTTATTTAGGTATCTTCATATTTCATCTACTATTTGATTTGCTCCTGATTAATATCACTGCATCACAATCATGACCATTGTACTACGCATGAAAGTCGTACGGAGTCACCGATCGGTTCTTCATGTCTACACGCTATTTCCTATCGATATGGCGATGCACGGGTGATCATTGTTATTCGTCTTGGTTACGTCACAAGACGGTTCTCGGTAACCTTTACTGCAACAAGCATCCATTATAGAGGGAGAGCTAGGGTTACACATCCCGTAAGGGTCATGTGTTATGCTCTTTGGTATATTTCTCTCGCATGAAATAATGGCTTTTAGCCTATTGTAAAGCTTTATAGCCAGCAGTAGTAGTAGTAGATTCTTCAGTTTCACGACTAAGGATTGCTAATAACAGCTAAGGAGGGTGGAGAGGAGCTGCGATATCAGTTATTGTACTCAAATAGGGAACTGCCTCTATCAATTGATAAAAGTTGCCTTGCGGTCCTCCTGCTAGGATATGGTACCTGCACAAAATTCAAGGATGCAGTGCAGGAGACCATTCCTCCCACCGTGACAGACAAGGGCAACTGCATTGACATGACGAGAGAGTCATGAGCTTTGTTTATGTTTGCATTCTTGCGAATGGCAGGAATTCATACTATCAGCAGATAAATTGTTCTATCTAAAATAGAGTGACAACATGCAGTATGCTGTAAAAGAACAGGTACAAAGTATGTGTCTGACAACTCCATAAAGAAAAAAAAAGGAAGGATTATGCACTTCCATAGCATGCACCTGAGACTACATTTATCACAAACGGATTCTACCTGCAGAACATGCACACTTCAACCTCAGGATGCTGCGCGTCTCTTAAAAGAACAATACGATCTAATCATTGTCTTGTTCTCTTTTCGGCTTTCGTGATCGTACGTTTTGCATAAAGTAACTGTAAAGTCTTTGTGAATATATCGATAATCGTCAATCCGGGGTTCGGCCTGGGAATGCTTTTTAACATGCAGCATTCACTAGTCACTTCAATTGTATGTCGAAGAGTATGCATGCGCATACTTCTTCCAGAATGTTGCAGCCATAACAGATCTGTGCGACAGCTATTTCATATTTGTAGTGCTAGTTTTTTAGTTTTCATGAACTCTGTCAAATCGGCATTATAGGGGAAATGGAAGCGATACATTTCATTTCGCACTAATATCCTGACCATTTATCCTAGCCGAAGGATCTATGATCAGCTTCTGAGATGTTCCACAAGTCGTGTGATGACGGATAAATCTGCGAAGCAGGTATTCTGTGTATATATCACAGTTTTTTTTCTAGTGATAATATTTGATTGCATCTGGGATCTCAATAAAAAACCTTATTCTACTATCCATGGAAAAGTTCGTAAAGTCTTGAAACAGAGAAAGCGCGGATACCCAGGCCGTCCTCCAATAGAACGCCATCTTTCATGATCACTTCACACACATTAAACAAAGAAAGGTTCTTAACATGTTGCATAGAATAGCTGCCATCATCGGAAACAACATGGACACCAGCGAGGTATCCAAGCCCAGCGCCATGTATACTGTTGTTCTAGTTTATGTCGCTGTCTATGCCCTTCGCGATCTTTCCATAGCAAGTGCAATCCCTCTTCGTCCTCGTCCTCGTCCTCTTCCTCTATTTCGTCTTCTTGCTCTTCCGTATCGTCAGGAAAATAGTTGTCAACCTGTGGTGAAACTGGAATTTAATGTTTAATTTAAGCATAAACTCAACTTAATTCACTTGACCTTGAGTTGGATAAACCGTCTCTTGTTGTTTTACTCGATGGAGCTTTGCCTCTTTTAGATTCTTTTAGAATGAAAGTGGAATGTTTAGGTCTGGTGTCATTACCAAGTATCTGAATTGCTTTGCGTCGTTCATTGACTTCCTCTGTGGTTTCGATCTCCCACCGAGGTGCTTCTGGTCTTGTTATATGCTTACTGTCCGACGCTATGTCTGGTAGCGTGCTGTTCACTTGCGATGATGTGTAAAAGGGATCCTTGTCATGAGCAGGAAACGCAGAAGTCATTGTGAAACGACCTAGTTGGGAGGCTCAGCTCTGATAAAATCATGCGGAGATGGTTCCATGATTTTGTCCTGGGAAATGCTGTCAAACCATTATACTATATATACTTGAACTTTTGTAGTTTCAGTTTTCGTCGCTAAAGCGCTTTTTTTTGTTTTACAATGCCCAATCCATCCAACGATAAGGTTGTGTAGTATTGATGATGGCTATGGAACTGAGCGAAATGCTTTAAACTACCCGTACAGAGATGAGCAAAGAGGATTCCCAGCGTATCCAGTCGCATGCTGATAAGACCAATACAAATCAAGACTTCAAGTCGAGAGTTATGTCCGCTTCTGACCGCAATGAGAAGGAAAAGTTGGAAAAGAAGAATTAGTTTTGAAGACATTGTCAATCAGTAAAGATATTTTTTCTGCTGTTCCTCTTTCTGCTGAGTGATATGGAAAGTCTGCAATTTCTATCCTAACGCCAGTCCGCCTTAGCGTCTCCTTTTTTTTTTTTCAATTATAATTATTCTTGTTTCAACTACGGTACTTTCTTCGTCCTTACCGACATGGCGAATAATAAGAAACAGAACAATAAGCAAAAACTATTAGAGCAGATTGCACGTCTTAAAAATGAGAATGAAGAGCTACGCTTAGAAAGAGAAGAATCAAAAAAGAACGTCCTTCATTTTATGGGACAAGCAGAACAAACACGACTAGAACTGCAAAAAGCACAAACCATTCTAAAGGACCTTACAAACCTTCAGGGCAGCAGTGATGAGCGATGCATCACCATTGCTAGCTTAGCCGCAAAGTTAAGCAAGCTTGATCCACAGCATGTTGACAGAGTCATGTCTGGTGATGACGAGACCCAAAATGAAAAGTTGAACGCAGAGTTACAAGATGCCCTTAGCAAGGTAGTCTCCCTTACTGCAGACCAAGAAAAGCTTTCCGAAAAGTTGGGAAAACTTGAGCAAGACCATGAAGTGACGCGTCAAACACTTCTGGCTGAACAGGAACGATCCGAGATTTTAGAACAACGCTGGAAGGATTCTGAAAGTAGCCTGGAACAGGCAGAAGCGAAAGTCCAAGGTCTAGAACGCGAGGTTGACCGATGGCGCCAAAAATCTTACCAGGTTCTATCGGAGCCTGCCGTCATATCTACGCAAGTGGATGATCACAAGGCAAAGTTGCAGGAATTAGAGGATCGGTATCAATCACAAGTCACCGATCTCCAGACGAAACTTGACGTGAATGAAAAAGATCGCGCAGGTTTACTGGAGAAACATCATCAACTAGAGACAAAATTGGTAAGGAGGGATCGGTGTGTGTCAGATCTTCTTACTCGATCTTAGGCGGCATACAAAGTATTTCACGATCAGCAAAATGAAATAGACCAGGCTAGAATTCGCGAGAACAACTTGAAAAGCGTCAACAAGGTAAAAGAAGATCGCCAACACGATAGGATCCTTTTATTAAGATCATAGCTAGACATTACGAGAAGAATTACGTAAAACTCAACAGAGCCAAGACGATGCTCTCAATGTGGAATACTTGAAAAACGTCCTACTCAAGTTTTTGGAGCGAAAGCAGACACGTGTAAGTCCGAACGTAGCTGAAACCCTGTACAAAAATTTTCATGCATCAATTTTAGTCGCAGCTCATACCCATCCTATCGACGCTGTTACAGTGTTCGACGGAAGAGCAGCTTCGCTTGGATAAACTCGTGCGAAACAAGATATCGTCATAGAAAGTCTCACTTAGCACCGACGACACGAAATTATAAAAGGGCTGCAGGATACAGGAAAAAAAATTAATTAAAAAATCACTATCGTAATGGATTCATCAAAGACGCGAGGAAAATGGGACCAAAATGTTGGTAAAGCCAAGGAGACTGCCGGTGATGTGCTTGGCAATGAGCGTTTGCAAAGCGAAGGCCAAGCCCAAAATGTTGGAGGCAAGACTGAAGAGATGGCTGCTAAGACCCAGGGCTACCTTTCTGGTTTGGCCGAACAAATGAAAGGAAAAGTTTCCGGTGCAATGAGCAACCTCACTGGTGATACTACTGGTAACGCTGAGGCCCAAGGCCGACAAATGTCCGGCGACGCGCAGAAGAAATGGAACTCTTAAAAAAGCCATTCTTTTGTATGCGAACATAAAAAGAAATTGTTCAATATGAAATGGAAATAAAAAATTGCTGTAAATACATTTTTGCTGTCTATCCAGTTTTGTGTTTGAGATGTGGTAAGAAAAAAACGACGCTGGAACGCGAGAGATACAATGATGCTTACGGAGATCCGATTTGAGTCGTTTGGTGTCACGGCATTTCCTCTCGCTCATACAGACTCATTCACGGCAAATACTCATTCTAGAATATAAAGCCAACATTACTATAATTTTTTGTGACATCAAATGATGCGCAAAATGTTCTATTTTTCTAAACGACCTTTTCCATCTCATCGATCAATTCTTGATAATCAAACTCTTGAGGAGCGCGGTGGAATTTTTCCACGAGTTCGAGTTTGCTTTCTCCTCCTGTAACATAAAACTGTTGAAGTGCGAAAGCCAAAAACTGGGCATTCTGAGCATCGATCATGCGGGGCTTATCCGCGATCTCGCCCTTCATCAGCACAATGCCTTTGGACTTGGCCAATTCGGGGAAATGTGAGATCGTCAGGAAGGGTCTAGCCTCAGTACCCTTGGTCTTGTACTCCAACAAGGTTGTGAAGTGGCATTGATGGAAATTGAACTGCATAAGGAAAAATTCAACGCCTGTCTCCCGAGGCATTGGAACAATAAACTAATATGGATGGTTAATGTTTCAAATACTTTTTCTTCTGTCGTACCATGGGAAACTGTTGGCTACGTTTGTAAAGCGTATTGTAGGTTTCGCTGGGAATCACAGCAGTGATGCAATCTTTACCCGCGTGGTATTCTGTCCAGATCTTCGTGATTGTTTCCACATCGTGCTGCTCGAGGAGCTCCAGCTTTACAATTTTATCCAAGGTCTAGGAAACATGTCAGTCAACTCAATTGCAGACATATGAATATTACAGGAGCAGAGGAGTCGTAAGGTTGCTTGGCCTTTTCAGTCACTTTCTCTGCTGCCTTGGTAACAGCAGGAGATGATGCTTTTGCTGCTGCGTCCGCTGACTTTGCTACCTCCGGCTTCTTGGTTGCTGGTGTAGCCCGCTTTACTGTTTGTTCTCGAACTTTGACTTTCAGTTCTTCCACAGAAAGACCTTCACTGTTCAATCACTCAGTCATTTTTTCTTTGTAGTCTATTTCTTTCCTCCGGTTACTCACCGTTCTGCTGCCTTTCTCAACTTTTCAGCATATTTGGCTTGAATGGAATCCTGCAATGAAGTAGCCTCTGAGGCAAATGTTCTCACTCTAGCTTTTAAAAAACCTTGTCAATATCTCTCTTCTCTTTTTTGACTTTCTTTACACACCATGTTTGGAGACATTGACAAATGAAGACTTAAATGCAACAGACGGTTGGAGCTGTCTATAACCATGAGCAGCTACACGAGTAGCAGCAGTGCTCCATTGTCTCGACAAAATGGGTAACAACATGTCTGGGAACAATAAAAGGAGAAAAAGCCCAAAGAAGCAGTCTTCCCTGGGTGGAGAAATAAAACTCAGCTCGGTCTGAATCCTTGTAGGTTACTGTAGATTGCTGGAGTAAACCGTTGGTGCATGATGTTGGAAGTCTATAGACCATGACAGCAACCATAAAGCAGACAGGGGCCACGTAGCAGATATTTACTATCCTTGCAATAAAGTACACGTTTTTATTCTTTTCATTGAACATGAAGCACTGTAGCCACCGTTATCTGTGCCTTCGTCGGCTGCTATTCTTATGCATTATGGATTTTTATAAAAATTTATCTCTCTCCATGTCCAACAAAAACCGTATCAGAGTTAAAAGATAGTATTCCTTTGGCCCATATGCATGCATTTGGTCAACCTGCTGAAGCAAAATTTCTTTGCCGGTTGGATGTGGTAAAGCAACGAACGGATCGACCGGGCATCGACCCCATGATGTGACTTGTTGATCGGTTAGTGGCTTGGAGCCCTGGTTGTAGGGCCTACAAGTTAAGGCACCGTTTTGCTGGCTTCTCTTTTTAAAATTCCAGCTAGACTGCAATGATCGGTGCCAGCAGACGTTTGCTATCGAAAAGGTGGAGTAAAGGAATACTATATACAATTCTCATGACTCATGTGGATGCTATAGCATGCTTTCCTCATGTGGAAATCTCGCAAAACCAGCTCACATGGTAAGAATAAGAGGGTGCGGAAAGGAGAGAAGGAGAGACTCATCGAGAAAATTGTCTTGTTCGAAATGACAGCACAAGTTGTCCACAGGCGCTGTTGGTTTGCCATCGCTGCTTTCTTCGGGCGTACTTTCGCGGCATGCAGCTCGGGCGGCTGGTGCAGGCTTGTTCATGAACACTCGTCGATATACCACGGAGACAGCGGAGCCAATAAAGGTTGAAGGGATTAAGAGTTCGGCACAAGATGTTCTTGAGCAAGTATCGCAAACACCGACTGCGGATAGTATCGTGCAAGCTGCTGCCCAAATCGGCGACTTTAAGGCCATGGGTCTGTGCAACTTCACACCTGTCGGTGGATTGGAAGCAATGCTTGAGGCAGTGCATGTGTACAGTGGGCTTCCTTGGTGGGGTACAATTGCATTGGCTACAGTGACCGTGCGTCTTGCCTTGTTGCCAGTGATGATCAAGATCCAGCGTAACAATGCCAAATTGATGAATATCAACCCCGAAGTCACTCGAATCATGGACAATCTCAAAACCGCTCAGGCCGAGGGAGATACACACTCCATCAGTAAATATTCAGCTGAGATCCAGACATTGTTCAAGTCCAACGGATGTCACCCATTGAAGTCCCTTGGTCTGCCTATTGTCCAGATGCCGGTGATGGTTTCCTTCTTCCTTGCTCTACGAGCCATGGCAGATTTACCCGTACCTGGCTTAAAGGACGGAGGCATGTGGTGGTTTCAGGATCTGACTGCACAGGACCCTTACTACATCTTGCCTGTAGTAAGCGCAGCAGGTATGATGGCGGTGCTTGAAGCTGGTACGGAAGCTGGTATGGCAAATCCTCAGAGCAAGACAATGAAGAACTTTTTCCGTGCAATTACTGTCATTATGATTCCCTTCACCGCATGGATGCCCAGTGTAAGACCTCGTGTTCATATGAGTATCGTGGCATACTGAATTGGTTTCTTTTAGTCGGTCTTTGTGTACTGGGCTACATCCAATTGCTTCTCCATTGGTCAGATTCTGGCACTGAAGAACCCCGCGATCCGAAGAGCCCTGAATATTCCTCAACTTGCCCGACCTGCATCGGAGCTTAACAAAAACACCAAGGGCTTCATGGAGAATTTCCGTGATCAACAGAAACAATATGAAAGAATGGAAAAAGACCGCGCAATTCGTGAACGTCAACAGGCAGCAGCTATGGCCAGACGAGCAGCTAAACGTCGATTCTAGATTAAATATGTTCAATAAACTTCGTAGACTGTACATAATCTAAAGTTGGCATATAGGGAGATCATAGAGGGAGGCACCAGGAACAATGAAACGATACTGTATGGTTTGATAGTATAGGAAAAAAAAATGCCATTGGCTTTGCACTTTCCGTGGTTTTGATGACAACAGCTAACAGATATCAATTCATTGGGCACTCCCTTATGGTCTCACATTAAAGGTTATTCTTTCCGATAACAATTATTTGTTCGAATGTAGAGCATGGTGTAATGCTTGTTTATTATTTCAACAATTTAGACCTCATGCCACTTGATTTGGCCGACACCTTTGTCTAGGTCGCCAACAACCTTCTTAAAAACGTAGGGGGTCAGATCAAGAGCACCGTACTTGCATTCGGGACAAGCATCGGTAACTGTAACTTCCATCGAGCCTGCGTCGCCAGAAAGAAGCAGCTTCTTGCCGCACCACGAGCTCTTTTTCGATGTGTTTCCGTATTGCGGTCGGTTCATGGCAACAATCGGCGAATGGTTGTTTGCAACAGGACCACAAGCGCCCTGAGCTCCGCCTTCTTCTACAGGTAGAAACCAGGTAGCTCTGCCAGTGTAGCTTTTACCAGAACCGGAACCGGAATCGGAACCAGAGTTAGAATGGTCATGGTCACGGTCATCGTCGTCGTCGTCGTGCTTCTTCTTGTCTTTGTTCTTCTTATCCTTCTTCTTCTTATCCTTCTTCTTCTTATCCTTCTTCTTTTTATCCTTCTTCTTCTTATCCTTCTTATGCTTTTTCTTGTCATGCTTGCCACGTTTTTCCAATTCGGGTTGTTCAACAATGCTGCTGGGCGTTAGGACCTGGATATCCAAGGAGGCCAGCTCATTGGAATCGACGACAGGAGCAGGAACGGGAGCGGCGACAGTGACCGTAGTGGCGACAGCTGCCAAAAGGCCAACAATAGATAGAACGCGAACCATATTTTTTTTTCTACTCTAATAATTTACAAGATTGAAAGTTTGTGCAGCTACGACCAGCGTAAAAAAAAATGGTGGAAAGAAAATATATATAAAATAATTTGCTTGTTCGTGGTAAAAAAAAAAATAAAAAAAAAAAGTGGGATCTCATTTATATGTTTCTTTTTTCTACGGCAGAATCTTCATGGCTACACAAGTTATATTGCTATTGCCATAACTAGGTGTGTGTTAATTCGAACGGAGACACAGCTAAGCATTGACCGTCGTATCAGACTCGGGACCTTACCAACTCCGGTAACGCCATGATATTTTCACAACAAACTAGTCGTTGCCAGAAAACGGGATTGATGCCATCGGAGGACAAATGAAGACATTCTTTACGCCCTACTCGCGGAGCACAAAAAAAAAAGGCTTATGGTGAGAATTAAGCATCGTATACCCAATCTAGTCATTTCCTTATTTTTGTTTTAAGCAGCGCAACTTCATTTTCTGTGTTTTCTGTGCCGGATGCGATTTGTTTTAGGTAAAGACATGGGCGCTTCCAACTTGGCGTGACACAAATTTCCATTTGCCGTTGGGTAATTTCAGCTTGGGGAACTCCAATATCGAAGTAGAGCTTTCCCTAGAGTCATATGCTTTGTTTCTGGGAGAATCAAAACACACAACTTGTTCCACCATATTGGGAATTATTTCAGGATGATGGCTAGATCATTCAATGTGAAATTAAGAGAATACTTTATGATTAGGCCTTGGCAAAGGTTGTCCAGGTCACTGGACAACTTCAGATCAATCAAACTTACCTGCATGAAGTTCACAGTAGAAAGGATCAGTTTCCAGTCATAATTTCCCTTTTACTAAGGGAAATTATTTACATAAGTGGCAAAGGATTTTAAATTTTGGACTTAAATTTTAACAAGATACAGTAACAAAGCCCATTCAACCGTCTCTACCGAGAAGAAAAGAAACAAACGAACACGATCATTTTGCCCTAAACAGGTATGTTTCAATTACAGCTGCAGTATCAGTGCTGTAGTGCACCATCCATGCTGTTTCCCTTGCTTGGTATTTCCGCGACATCTCTTCGCGTAACACACAATGGCAGAAGTTACCTAGAACGATATCTTTCATCGCTTTCGTCTTTTATTACAGAGCATCAAATCAAGCGGAAATGATTAAACCGTTATGTTAGTCGTATTCTTAAGACATAAGGACAAGGGATATTATAGCAGTTGGTCTTTCAATTTTTCAGTTTACTACATGCAAACCCCAATTAATGAGTAAGGCCACTTTTTGGTAAATTGGCCGAAGGCTACATAAGGGTAAGCTGCGACTTTGAAACTGCGATTTCCACGTGGCATACTCACGCCTCTATCACCATCCGTGTTATCGGAGCAGCAGCGGTAGCTAAGGTGGAATAGCTCTGCCCGTTGGCAACAAGGGGATCATCAGGAAAAATGTTCGACCGACTTCATTCTTATTTGTATCAAAGATGGCGCTCATCAGGTGCCATTTATTTATTTTTTGGTGATCCCCTATTTCAGCTCTTCCTCACGTTGTATACGAATTACTTAGAGATTTTTATTAAACAGCTGTCCTGGATGCAGTAACAAAAAAAAATGACGTCAAAACATATGTAATAAAAGTGCAATTGCAGAAATAACCTTATATTCCGTACAAAGAAAGTTGGAAGGGTGCGTATCGCTGCATGAAAAGAAAAAGAAAAAAAAAATTTTTATTAAGAAATAAAAATTGAGGAGACTGTCTTCACGGCAGTAAGAGGCCGTTTTTCATTTATGTCGAATGCCCAATAATAACAACTTCCGTTGTTGGTGAATAAGAACCACTAAATCCAGTTAGCACCACAACGGCTATCGGATCTTGTCTTACTACACCCCGAAGAACGCTGGTGTTACAAATAGTATGAAAGAGCGCAAGGTAAGAACCAGGGTCATGTAGGACGAACTCTGAGCTAAGCATATTGTATTAAAAGAAGGAAGGGAAGCTTAGACAAGGTGATTCAGTATAGCTTGAAATTAAGGATTATCTTGCCCTGCTTGTATGCTTGTCTTGCCGTCATAAGCGAGGTTGTGTTTTAACTCAAACAGTCTATCTGCCAGTCGTAGGATGGCGACACAAAGTGGAAGTTTCGAATAGAATCACAGCAAAATTTTTTGATTGCGGTGCAAGCCCTGATAAAGTTTGTCTGACAGCTGCTCCCCATTCGGTAAGGCCGTTCTCGAACGTTTTTTTTCCTTCTTTGATTATTTGTACCGTTACCATGGTTGATAGCGGAACATAAACAAAAAAGTCCAAGCGGTAAATGACTTAGTTTTCCGAATAGAGGGATCATTCTGTACAACAAATGTATTCAATACCGCTGCTTGTTAACGGCACCTTCGAGGAAAGTATCTTAATTAGATCACATGGATAGGGGTTTATTGAAATCTTGATCATCTGAGGTGTTACAAAAAAAAAATTCATTTGCGGATTGGATTTGGAAGAAAACAAAAGTATCCTAATGATTGGAAGGACCCTAAGTCATAAAGAAAGTTACGTCGGTGGGAGCCACCAATATTTAGGAATGATCCTTACGAAGCTCTTCCAGTGCCTAACGGGAGGCTTGTTGGCCGTTCCTTACGGCCTAGCATCTTCAATGGGTGCAGGTTGTTGCTGTTGCTGTCGTTGTGGATGACTTAGCGTAGTGGGTCTTGACTGCAATTGCATGTTGTTTTGCATGTACGCGACCAGAATTCGTCGCATGTTCTACCAGCATTTACGTCGCGATTCCAAAACTATTGGTAATTTAGTTGTATACTCTCACAGCAAGAAGGACGTACAAATGGTCTTTGTTCTCCACCTTCCACGCCAACGCCTTCCAACTCATGTTGGTTCCACAACTTAGTTGGATAGACTTGACAGCGGAAATCGCCTAAATCTGTCATGAATGCGGTTAATGGAACTTGCTCTCAATGCGCTCAGACCCTTACGTAATTGTTGCAATTCAGGGCACAGCGAAGTTGTTTGTAGGATAGTTTTCTCTGGGACGAAGCAATATCTCTTTCGGCGATCATCACCTGGACGATGAAGGAGCTTCGTTCTATTAGACAACATTAATTGCTGTAAGCTTACGAGATTCGGTAACTAACGTGCGTTGACAGCAGTAGTCCAGAGACTACGCTCCCACGTTGGCTGAAAAATAAATACATGAACGCTTGGTCCCGTTCCTACAGGTACACGCTTACTGTTTGAGCGGTATGAACGTGCAAGGGTCTGTATTGAACAAATCTGAAAGCTGCTCGCCAAAATTGTCTAGACGCGATCGGTGGAAACGGGAAGTTTCCCTGGTCATTTCCCTCTGCCGCCCAGCGACGGATGTGTAGGTCGGCCAGGTTCAGAGCGTCCCGTCGAAGAACAAAGTATTGTTCGGCAACGCGTCGAAAGCGTTGCTACAAGGAAGATATCGTCAAGCAAAATATATACCCTAATTTTGACTCACATTGAGGTGTCTGAAGTCTGGCCTGAAGAAACAGGATAGTTGTATTTTTCTTGTTACCCGTTGAAAGCGTCCACGATCGCGTCCACGATCGCGTAGCAAGATCGAATGCCTGTAACGTTGTCTCTGCTACTGTGCGGCTGGGCCGGGTCCCTCTTCCTCCTCCTCAACAATAGCAATAGGTTTTATAAAAATCAAGTAAAAAATGGATAGCGGGTTAGCACAAGTTATTCTTTGTGTTATCATTGTGGGAAAAGAAAAACGACTTCTCTTTTTTTGCCATCCCCACGGTCAGAAGCAGACATTAACGATTAAAGAGATAGACATAGTGAAAACACGAATCCATTCAAACAGCAAGCAAGTACATTGATTGTACGTACAACCCCGCGTTCTTCAGAAATCACACGTAAGGAATTATCTCGGACAACATTTTTCCCTATTATGGTTTAGCTTATATAGTGTTCAAGGTAATTTCCATACAACACCCCACTATCAACATGTCAAACTTTATTATGCAGAGATATCAACCCATTCCCACTACACAAGATGTTCATATCAGTAACTGCGAAAGCATTGTCAAGAAGTATGCTGAGGTCTACGGCGTATCAAGGGTTCTTCGTTTCTGTAGCTCTATGGAGGAACAAATGCCACCATGTCCCGGAAAGAAATCTTTGTAGCTTTGGAGAAAGATATATGTGTGCCATAAACACGGCGACGCTATCAGTTGCCTTGACAAAACACAGCCACGCACATTGATGGTCACAGCAGCTATCGCTAGGGGGCCCGAGACTAAGCAAAAGATACCTCAACGGGAACCATAAGGAATGCCGTTGGGATTCCCCTTTGTCGTAGTTGTTTTGCCGAACATAGCGCATGATAAACCAAAGTAAAGCAAACGCACGTCAATATTACTTCGATGGAAAAGCACCTTCCGTTAATCGTAACTAGAAAGTAGAAGACTTCATAATAGAGCAATCACAACAGCGCTACAAAGTGCTTGCATATAGCAGATTACGGTTGATATGCGCAGTCAACCGCACAGCAGTTTGTAGCTTTTGATCATAAGGCTGCATGCAATTGCCACGATCAACAGCTGCTGTGTTGCCTGATGAAAGACAAAAGCATAAAAAATAAAATACTAGTAGAGAAGTAAATTAGTATTGAGAACCTTAAAGAAATTGATGCAGTAACTTATCTTTCAATTTGGATTGCAATCGTAAATGCAAAACAAACACGACGACGCTACCAGTTGCCTTGCCGAAGCACGACCATGCGCATCAGTGGTCGCAGCAACTGTCACTAGGGGGCCCGAGACTAAGCAAAAGATACCTCAACGGGAACCATAAGGAATGCCGTTGGGATTCCCCTTTGTCGTAGTTGTTTTGCCGAACATAGCGCATGATAAACCAAAGTAAAGCAAACGCACGTCAATATTACTTCGATGGAAAAGCACCTTCCGTTAATCGTAACTAGAAAGTAGAAGACTTCATAATAGAGCAATCACAACAGCGCTACAAAGTGCTTGCATATAGCAGATTACGGTTGATATGCGCAGTCAACCGCACAGCAGTTTGTAGCTTTTGATCATAAGGCTGCATGCAATTGCCGCGATCAACAGCTGCTGTGTTGCCTGATGAAAGACAAAAGCATAAAAAATAAAATACTAGTAGAGAAGTAAATTAGTATTGAGAACCTTAAAGAAATTGATGCAGTAACTTATCTTTCAATTTGGATTGCAATCGTAAATGCAAAACAAACACGACGACGCTACCAGTTGCCTTGCCGAAGCACGACCATGCGCATCAGTGGTCGCAGCAACTGTCACTAGGGGGCCCGAGACTAAGCAAAAGATACCTCAACGGGAACCATAAGGAATGCCGTTGGGATTCCCCTTTGTCGTAGTTGCTTGCTGACTCAAAGATGTTGAATAACCTTAAGTGTTGCTGCGGAAAAACATGACGTTTCCAACTCCGGACACAGTATTGCGAATTGCTGCGTTTCCAAGCAATCGAACTTACAGTTTAGTTGATATGGCAACCCTGAACAAAAGTAAGCTTAAGTCGGAGGTTTTTTTTTTATTTGTCACTCACTAATGTCTTTTCACAAAGACCTCAGAAGATACGCGCAAGGCACCAATCGTGGAAGTTTTGCAGAATTTCTTGAAAATGACGAGTACAAACGAAGTTTACTGGATTACATTTGCCAATTCAGTAGCGCAGCAAAAGCGGAAAAGGAGATCAAACGAAAATGCGGATCTATTCGCAAGAGCTGGATTCGTCGGAAAACTTTTTTTGAGGGAATCATTTGGAAATTGCTGTACAGTCAATCCAAGACACGTGCGAGACTATTAGAAAACAGTTCGACACTTCTTTCTATTGCCTCTGACGAGAACACGCGCGAGTTACAAGTTGTGTTTGATGTAAGTGAAAATGCGTTTAAAAAGGCATCCTTGGTAAAGTGCTTCTAGTCCGACTTGAAAAGGATAAGCAACGATACATCTGTTGCAGAAAATGAAGATGAAAGCGATCACGAGGAGCAGACAGATGATGAAGATATGAAGACAAATGCACGTGATTTCGGGGAATTCTACGTCGGTCCGTGCCCAGAACGAGGGTTAACTTTACCAAGTGGCGCAACTATTCTGAATAATTGGCATGCATACAAAACCAGTGTGGCTGATACTATGAATCGCCAGGGTCTCCATTTAGTATCGGATCTTTATGAAGCCTTGTAAGTGGCTTTTGAATGTAATTACTGCAGGGAGATTAATCTTTGGAAATTAACTGTAGAGCTTTATCTCATATATGCTTACTTGTTCCAAAAACGTATAGCAATGTCCTAAAACACTTTATCGAGCAAAAGATAATTGACGAATTGTATAATACCACGCACACAAAGTATCTCAACAAAGCTCTGCGGATGAGCGACAGACTTCTACTTATGGTCACGAATGTAATCCGAGTAAGTCTAATTCTTTTGTTGCTTATTAATGATCTAACTGTGCGTCATTAGGATGTCCTTCAAGGCACAAAAAGCCGTCGCAGGGCGCGACTGGATCTTCTTCAGCTTAGTGAAGAGCTTGATGAAGATGAGGCTATATTAGTCGACATAATTTGCAACTGGTACTATAGTATTGTATCTAGTATTTGATTTTTCTCTAACCAAATTGTATAGCCTACAAAAACTTCCGGATGATAATGTTGCGCATGAAATCACGGAAATGGAGTTGATAACAATGTACCTGGACCCAATATTAAGTGGCATGCTCCATCACCCTAGCAAAGGAAGGAGCTTTAGATGGTAAGTTGACTGCACCCAGCAATCTTAATTCAGATGTATCATTTGTACTGCTAAAAAAGGATCAACTAAATGGTTGGAGAATACGGCGCTGATCCAACCAACTTAAGACCGGATGGTATGGCAAGCTTCGATCCAGATCACAAGCAGACATTTGCACTTGGTTTCTGCGAAGTGAAACGAAAAAATGCAGAGAGGTGCCACTCTGACACGCATATGGACACATTCCGCCTTGGAATGTTCTGTAAGGATGCGTTAGACAGAGGGGAGATTAAGTGCACCATGGGAGTGCAGGCAGTAGGTATGAACTCCGTTTATTTATTACAATTAGCACTATGAGAAGCCTCTGCTTACCAGACTTTAAGGCCACCGTGTTTCCATTTGTCTGTGCTGTATCGAGTCTGAGGCACTGTACCCGTTTTTCTTGCTCGAACAACTTGAGGTACCGATGTCTATTAAAAGTCTGCCAAACTTTATCATGGAGCTCGACAAGTGCAAGCGGGTAGTTGACGTGTACAACACACATTGTGTGAGACAACCATGTGACGTTAGCAAGTTGCGCCGGCCATCCGTGCCAATTGACGAATTTATGCACGCTTTGAATAGAACAATGGAGCCCAAGCCTAAGCCAACTCTAAGACTTTGAAGCTGTCTTTTTCTATGTATATGCCCCACATCTATGTATAGGTTTATTTCTGCGTATCTTCTTAACGTATGTAACATGTATTTGTAACGAATGTATTTGTAACGAATGTATATATCTTTGCGTGCGTATGTTTTCTATGTTCATATGGACAAAAAAAAAAAGGTCAAGTTTGCAATACCGCATGGGATTTATTGAGCACACTAAAAGAACGTTTCATGACAACACAAATGTGTTCATGCTCTAGACTTGCCAATACTTGGTTTCATTGATATAATGTGCTCGGAGTGGCTGTTTTGGTCGATGAGGTTTCTTGACCGTCTCGCGGAAGAACTTCCGGCATGCGCAACAATATAGACCAGCGGCTGGTATTCCAAAGCTACTGTTCAACAAAGAAAGAGCATTAAACATATAAACAATGGTAATGCACTGCAGTTGCCATTATCGCTGGCGATTAACAATTTACTGCATTAGCTTCTGTGATTTACGGTATCGACGGACCCACACGTTATAGTTTGCTTCATCAGAAAAGCACTTTGTGTTTGCGTCAAGTCTTGTAATGCGGTAAATGTGTCCCACAGCAACATTTAGAGGTGTCCATAGTATATTTTTGTCAATCAATGTAAAATTTACCTTCGGCATGCTGATATTCGAGTCCTGCCAAGCCTAAATACCCCTAATACCAAATGGAAATCAGTATTCAATATATTGTATTCTTCCATTTTCATTCAGCAAATGAGTTTTTTATAACACCTCGGCTAATCAAGGTTATATGCAACCATATCCTTGTAGTACAACTAATATACTTCCCTTATAGGTGTTATCAACAAGTAGCAGATTGTTTACCGACTAGACATTTTTGTTTGTGTCCCGCTATCAACCATGATAATGATACAAATAAACAAACAGGGAAAGAAAAGTTCGATAACGGTATTACCAAATGAGGAGCAGCTGTCAGACAGACTTTTACCAGAGCTTGCACCACAGTCAAAACACTTTACTCCAATTTTATTGTAACCTTCCAGTTTGTGTCGCCGCCGTACGACTGGTCAGATGAGAGTGTTTGGGTTAAAAACGCAATATCATATACGATGGAAAGCCAAGCATACAAACAGGGTAACGGGATCTTAATCTCAAGCTACACCAGATTGTTTTGTCCAAAGTTGCCTTGTTTTTAAGAAGTTGTGCGTAACTCAGAATTCGTCCTACATGACCCTGATTTCAGATTTGTGCTCTTTCATACGCTGTGTTAGCAACAACATTCTTCGAGGTGCATTAAGAGAGGAGCCGATAAGTTGTCTTGGTGCTACCTGAGTTGATAGATGTCTTATTCACCAACAACGGAGGCTGCTGTTATTAGATATGAGACCTAGTGGGAACATTGTTTCTCTCTACCGCGAAGCCAAGCTCCTCTAGTTTTCTATGTTTTTATGAAGCAGTATGGCTCTGTCAATTTTCTTTGTACAGAATATAAAGCTATTACTGCGATTGTATATTTATCGCCTACCATTTTGACGTCATTTTTTTATTGCAGCTAGAATTGCTTAATAAAAATTTCAATAACTAATTACTATACAACATGATGAATGATTGCTTGAAAATAAAAAAAGGCGTACAAGGATCGTCTTTGAAACGAATGAGAATGAAGGCAATGAACGGTTTTTGCTGATTACATTTATGTCGCCAAGGGGCAGATCCACTCTGATTTAGCTACTGCTGCTACTGCTGCTCTGATAATACGGATGGAGGTAGAGACATGAGTATACCACGCAGAAATTGCTATTTCAAGTGGCTGCTTGATCTTACGCAGCCTTCGGCCAATTTACCAAAAAATCACCCTACTCCTTAATTGGAGTTTGTATGAAGTGAACCGGAAAAAAGAAAAGACAATTGCTACAATATCGCTTGTCCTTGTCCTTTAACCACACAATTGGCATAGTGTATTGACCATTTCCGCTCGATTTAATACTCTGCAATAAAAGACGTAAGCGATGAAAGACATCATTCTAGGTAGCTTCTGCCATTGTGTGTAACGTGGGGAAATGTCGCGGAAGTACCAAGCAAAGGAAATAGCATGGATAGTGCACTACAGCACTGATACTGCAGCTGTAATTGAAACATACCTGTTTTAGGGCAAAATGATCGTGCTTGTTCGTTTCTCGTTACCATGTATCTTGTTGAAATTGAATACCCAGTCCAAGTTTTAGAACCATTTGCCATTTATGTAAACAAAGCCCCTAGTAAAAATAAGCAGAGGCTGGAAGGTGATTTATTCCATTTCCCGGAGACAAAGTATAGAACCCTAGGGCACGGCATTATGACACGCTCGACTTCATCTTGTTTAGAATGTCGTAAGTTTCAGTCTAATCTATATGCTATAAAGCATTACGATATCCCACTTCTTACCCTTCGAAATAATTGTACATTTTATCATTTGAATTACATTTTAATCAAAAACAACAAAATATCAGTAAACAAAGGCTTCCACGAGGAGACTTTGTTTATACAGATTCCATAGAATTCCATGTCTTCGAGGTATTCCGGGAGAAACAATTTTGTCACTTATGTTTATTCGGACTCCCCACACCCCTTCTACCAAAACACGGTTTATAAAGTCCGCTTTCCCAGACAAGTTTGCAAAGTGGTTCTCACGGACGCAAGCGGCAAGAATGCCGTATAATAATGCATTACGCTATCAAGACGGCCTTTCCGTTTAACTAACTATTTCTAGAACAACTCAAATTCTATCGATTCACTATGCCATTAGTAAATGCCTATCGTGTATAAAACTCCAGAGTCAAAAACTAAAACACAATCTCTCACAATGGCTTTCAAAGAACTCAGTAAAATAATGGGTACTTTAGATAGGGGTCGATGAGTGAGTGTAGTACCTAAAACATTTAACAGGCTCTTACTGAATTTCAGCAACCAACTGTAAAAATCCTATGATCATTATCAAATATATGCAACGTTGCCCATTGGCCGGGAATCCGGGGTTCATACAAGGCTTCTTATTGACTGTTCGCTTTCTTAAATTCAACAAATAGTCGAATGTTAGTTATAGTGGTTTTGGGAACATCTGGAGGACTTTTGAATTGATGGTCATTATATGGAGTAGTTGATTTATTCGTACACGTTGCCCTACCACTACTGCTGGAAAAATCTTTAATGCCTCTAAATTTATTGATGAAGTATTAAATAATTTTTAGGGAGATCCGTCCTTATAAAATATAATTAATACCTGCAACTGTCGGATAAATTTTATTTACGCAAAACGTTTAATGCGAGCAGCATCGGTGTCTTTGGGCAACGTACTGAAATCACAAATATTAATCATGTATGGGCTTTTCATAAACCCAAAAACTTAACTGGGCTCCTTGTTAATTGTTGGGTTGTCTAGGACGTGTTGACAAAGGTTTTGAAATAATTATGATACGTCTACCTCTACAGGTTCAATTGCAAAGTTCTTCTTTATCATGGTTCATCACTGAAAATTGTAAGCGCTCTTGGTTCTTTAATAATAATAACAACTGATTACTCTTTTAACATAAATTTTTTTTGGGTCTCTTTAGATTATTGTATTGCCAACCACTTACAGATCAACAGGGAATGCAAATTTTTTTTTCCGTATTCCGTTTGCCCGATCCTCTTTTCTTTTCTCCGTTATACATAATGGAACACAAGTCATGGATTGGTAAAGCTACGGATATGTCAAGCATATCTAATCAATTGCTGTATAAAGCTACCATTTTGTTTTTGCTATGCATTTCGCACAGTCTTGGTGCCAACAATGGCGGTCCAGAGCTTATACCAATTTCCAAAGTAGCAAAAAATAACATAACAGTGTCCTATTCTTCTACTGTATTACCAACGTTTTCGATCCATGAGTCCACGTCAATTGGTAAAGAAGGGTAGAAAAGACCGTATTTCTGTTGTCTGATAAAATCACATACAGCATTAGTCGACGCACCTACCCGGGTCAGGGCAGAGACAAAAACATCATCTCCAACCCCTTCCATTTCCAATGTTAGACCCCCGGTAGCGCAAATCACTGGATGTCGTACACAGGGCCAGATTGCGGTGACTTACGTAAGTTCAGCATAAAAGACTATGAGGATCAACATTTTGACTCGTTATAGAGCGAAGGACCAAGTGATGCTACTGCGAGAATAGCTAGGCAACTGAACAATGCCGACGCTCGAGCAAATTTTTTTATCAACGCCACATGGTAAAGGCAAAGCAGAATTGTACATGTTGTGGTTTACAGTTTGTTTGGCAGGCTCTATACACAACAGTATGCCATGGTAGTTCAAAACGTTTACAACGCTGGACATTTCATAGGCATGGCTTACAGAGTAAAGAATGACGATTCATCCGTTCTGACCGACGATGAGATACGGAAAGATATTATCAATAATGCCCGAATGATTGAGGCGCTGATCAAAGTTGCACCCAAGTATGTGCGACTACACTATACCAAGGACACTGATACTCGTACCGAAAATGCCCTGAAAGATCTCGGCTTTGTACTAGTCGGTTATAACCTCGACAGCAAAGATTATTTATATCATGATCCAGTTGGTGAAAAGTCGGTGGAGAATGTCTATAAAACAACCTTTAGAAATCAAAAGGAAACGTACGATGCCAAGGGATCATTTATTTCGATTCAGTACGACATCCCTGACACGGGCTCATTAGCAGCAGTGCCGTATATTATTAATGCTATCAATGAGGAAGGTTATACCATGGTGCGAATGGATGGGTGTCTAAACGACCCAATACCTTACAAAAAGAGTTGCGTAATCAAATGTCACATTTCTCATGAAGGAAAGCGAAGCTAAGCAATGCATTTTTTGTGTGTATTATAGGCGCAGACAGTACAACCTATGTGAGTGATAGGTTTTCTTTCAACACGACGGGATACCATCAAGGGCAAAAATCTATTCCCTCGGAAGTCCTTATGAATGTCAACGACGAGCGCAGCAAGAATGCCAAAAATAATGGGTCTGTAAGGAAATCAAAAAGCTACTACTTTTTATCCATTCCCCTTGGTTTATTCATAATGATGTATGGTGCAATCGTATTATAAAATACACTGTTTAAGTTCCAAAGCTCCGTATTATACTTGAGATTGCACACTGTCATGGTTCAGTCATCAGTGTGATATGAGGTTAATACTCTCGCAGTGAGCAATCGCCTGTCTCTTGCTAAACCCTTAGGTTATAAACAAGTTCGATATTAGATAGAAACCCATCGCTTTGATCAGGGGATAATTTGATAAGGTCCAACTTGAAAGAATTTTTATTGCATTGTTTACGGCTTTCCACTTGCTGTCAGATAGAAAATGACGACGTGTCAAATTCCACGATATTGACGTAACGGTCATCGCGTTAAATAAATTTGACCTGTTACTGATACTGACTGTGGATGAATGATGATGTAGATCCATTATGTCGTAAAACTGATAATATCAATCACCCCAAACATTATCAGCGATAGTGCCGCTGTGAGATATCGAAGAATTAATGACGAATGACCCTCATCCTCTAACAACGACAAGGATGAGTATCAATTCTTCTTGTACAACTAGTTCACTAGTTCACTAGTATCCATTGTTATTCTTGTATGCATCCCAAAGGTATTATACGCTATCCGTAAGCAGTCGTTCTGAATTAGAGTTCCCGAAACTTCGGTTCATATATCGATTTCTGGGTAGCCTGCTCCATAGGTCTGGAATCCAGTTAGTAACTGTCCTATTCGTGGCATAGCTTTGATTGTACCTTGGTTGCTATGTCTTCTCTAGAGAAGATACGAGATATTAAGTATATCAGAAGACAAATTAAACCGATCCCATTTTACTTAATTATATCGATAGTAAGATGATATAATACGCAAGAGTGATCACGGATAGTTAGTATAAGGATAGGTCAGAATCCTTGTCTATTTTGATTTGGAAGCATGTAAATAATAGCAATCATTTCGGGCAGTTACATGCAGAGTGGCGTTTTACATACTGCTTGACCTCTTTGGCTTCTATCACCTTAATTATCATAGGTTTGTACCTATAAGAATGACCGGAAACCCAGGAAAAGTCGAGTTGGGATTTGATACTGCGAGTTAGAAGGATGGATATGTTTTTGATCTCTGATGCGTAAGCACCTCAAATTTCCATAGATGAATATTTATTCATTATTCCACTTAAAAATTGCCAATCCATCTTTTGACGAAGTGATATGATATTACGATTTAATGATCCGTCATATGTCTTGCACCAGAGCTTTTATTGGATGATGCACATAACCTTTGTGGTAATCGCCAATCTTCCATTCATAAAATATTTATTGGTTTTATGCTTCCATCATTCAACATTTACGTGACCATCACCACTAAACTTCCCTGACTATAATCGAAAGAAAAAGAGTACGTTACCTGAAAGTTCGTGTGAATATGTGATTTATGGCTTTCACCGCTGATGTCCCATCCTCTTTTGTATATAGAGTAAATTTTCCTTGGAGAACTGATTTTAGTGGTACGCATCGGTTTGCATTCGTTACATCATTGACCGAATTGGCATATGTACAGAATAGAATCACGGACTACGAATAAATCATGCAGTTGGAAAAAGCACCACTAGATAGCGGAATGTATTCGTTGATTGAGTTATTGGAAGGGATCTCACAAGGGTTTTCGCCATTCTTTTTAGCGAAAAACCTTTTTGTGTTGTTGTTATTCATGTTTCCAAAGTATGGAACCTTTTGCCGTACTATTTTCTCTCTTTGCGCGCCTTCGAGAACAGTACCGTATTGGTCGATTTTAAGAATTCGTTGTAATTTGCGGTTGCTAAAGAAACTAAACTGTATATTAGTACCGAGATAATAGAAGCGTCCCGACACAGATCACCTTTTTACTGCGTTGTAAAGACACCAAGATCTCCAGCTGCCGATCATTCACACCTTCGCAATAAAACAACCGTCTAACAGCGAACCGACGGAGGCTCCAAGTAAATTTCAGATCCATCAAGCCAACATTAGCACCATAGCTCATCCAAATCCGTGTTTAATCGAGGGGCTGTCTGACGACACAAATAAAAAGTGCAGCAGCCTGTACCAAACCGCTAGGACCCAGAATACACCACAGCATTCGCCGACCATCCGGACCCTACTCTCTGATGGATTACCCCAATCCGTCCTACAGCGATCTTGTACAAATCATGGTGTCGAAGGCAGCGCTGCGGATCGTGCCAACCAGAGACCAGTCACTGTCTTTGATTTTCGCCTTTGACTAGGAATGTGTGTCAGATATTAAACGACCGTAGCATATTGGCAAAAACATACCTTGGATAAATCCATTAATGTGATGTATAGATAATTGACAGTCGGTACGAGTGCTAAAGATATCACGATGTCTAAAAGAAAAACAGTAAAATATTACACGCAAAAATACATCTGAATAACTCGATGATCGACGTATAAAAAAACCTATAAAAACATTACTATAGAACGTTAAAAAATATGTATACTTAAAAACAGAACAGTAGTTGGCGCAATCCGAGAGAAATATATCGTGCAGGTGTTACATACAAAACCCGTAACAATGATACACTTGCTCGGAATAGTACAAGCCTTGTCTGTAAGTTCGGCGGAAGGAGGAATTTTTTTTAAAAAAGAAAAAAGACGAGTTAATATTCAAAGCTTAAAAAAAAGGTATACTCATGTGGAACAGTCATGGAAATCAGGGTACGTTACAATCTTCCAGTGCATAAGAAAAAACCAAGGAAGGAAATCTACATTGCGCGATTAGCAAAACATAATTGTAACTATACCGAAGACTCGTTTAGTAGTCGGCTGTCCTTCATTGCTTACTGTTTTGCTTCTTCGTATATATACTACTAGTATCTTCTGGTGCTGTCGTGTTACTCGCGAATGGCGCGCAAGCCCTATGCTAATGCCGTACTCATTTGTACAGATTACCAAGCTCCGCCGGTAGCTGCCCGAAACAGCCTATCAGTCTCAGCTGATGCCGCAGCATCAGTTCGGTAAATGCATTTCGGCTGTCTACTAATTCATACATTATTGTCGTATTGCATACATTATGGTACTTACGCGTATATTAAATCACGCCGAATGTTTAAACAGGTGCTGCGGATAAAAGTCGAAAGAGGTGCAGTAACGAGAGCGGGATTTTAATTCCTCATATGCAGATTTCAAATTGTGCGACGTCACGAGAAGTGTTCTACCACAAATGTCGGCAGGTACAACATTTTGACACGTAGAGATAACTTGCGTTTTTGAATCGTAAGAGATTAACTCTATTCGCCTGGTAAATGTTAACCATAACGAGGTGCATTGCACATGGCAGTAGTGATCATAAAATGTTTGAGATTTCTATAGGAGATCTCACTTCGGATCTCGTTCAAGATTAGTTACGCTTATCAAAAATTCTTCCGTATAAACGCGTCTGAGAGCTTTTAAAATTTTTTGTAATGGATCTGAACAGCATATGCTGCATTTTATACGTGAAAGAAAAACATTTTATCGTTCAGTGGCTCTCGGTCCCGCAAATGTAACCTCCAATAGCAGGAGACGTGTCCCAAGAAAGAACGGTAACATTGTAGCAGCAACTTCCCTATAATCAACCTTCATTTTGACGTAAATATGACTTTTACCTAGCAGGTAATGATGTAGTGCTTTGTACACCCTCTGGAATCCCCAACTTATCAATATCGCTAAGATTAGCCCCGTCAACTTCCTCGCTTTCAATATAAATCAAACTAATAATATAAAACGTTCTGTGTGCGTAGATGAAAAAAAGTTAAAGGTGGTGATGATGCGCTTTAACATCATTTTGGCCGAATGATCCATTCTCTGTCATATGCCTGGTCTATGTGGCAAAGATTTTGGATATTTTCCAAACAGCTTCTTTCTTATCAATGGTGAATCGTATGTGTGTCATAGAGCCATCAGGTACATGAACCGATGATACATATCATGCCAAGACTATTAATTATGTGGCTGTGATAAACATGTTGCACAATCTGAAACACCAACTTTACTCTGTTTCCAAAGTATCCGCCTCTGCTGTTGAAAGAGTAGAATCAATTCAAAGATTTACGCTGTGTACTCTTTTTTAAAAAAAAATCACACCTTGCAAACTCACTTGACGCCGGTGAAATGTAAAGCTTGATACCAACAAAAAATGTCAGTTGTCACGTTGTGGCAGTTTGAATTAATCCATTTCACGTACCCGCTTGGAACCTTTGACAATGCCACGTCCAGCTCTTTATCAAGAATATGCGAGACGCATGGATGGTTTGGTTAGGCGAGAAAGAAAGGCAATACCTGATGAACTTCAACGGTACTTACCAAGTCTCTGGTGCATATTAACCCTATCCATTTTGGTTCATAGTATCCTTTCTTTCTTTCTTTCTTTTTCCTTTTTCCTTTTTTTTTTTTAGCTTTTTGACTTCCAGAGATTCATCAGAAAAAAGTACACTGGCTCAGTAGCTCCAGAGCGATCAAGACAGGTCTGGAACGGTTAAATTGCTAATCCCTTCCTGCTATGACATAATATAGTCCGTGAAGCCTATTGGTACGCACTTAAATAAATTTCAGCTTGTATATTATCTACGTGTAGAAAGCGATCCCAAGGGCTGCTGGTTTCCGCTAAGGTCAAGTGCTGAAGCCTACGAATTGCCATTTCATAGGCTTTTAAAAGGCCACAAGTCAGCGTCTAAGCTGTAGACGGTGGATGAAGGTCATTTTCTATACGCTATGCTTTAATGGTATTCTATATATGATTAGCGTTATGCGCTACTTTATACTATTCTATAATAGTTTTTTTTGTGAGATCATCCATATAAGAGCACTCGGGGAGTCCAGCCACTGTTTCCTCCAGTTATATTAATAGACTATTCGATAACTTTCCAGTCTTATCGAATTCATTCAGGCCATGAAGCAGACTAACATAGAGCTGCATCTAAGACGGTTCAATCATGATATCAGTTTCCTTAGCCAATGCTTCACATCCTAGACGTTCAGTTACATCCGTAGCCTCTTCTTCATCAGCTGTTTTATTAAAGTCCTGATAGAGTTATAGACCAACGTAGACTGTGTTAAAGCTAAAATTGATGAAGGTTGTTATGTGAGAATCGGTCAAAAATGTACCGGAGAAAGTGAAAAAAAAAAAAAAACCAGCAAAAGCATAGTGCATTTTTTAGCTTGGGATAAAAGGAAAAGGATGAATCAATCGCTGCCGATCTTAGTTGTAGTTTCATTCCAGCATTTTTCCAATGGCATCATGCGTGTTATACAAGTTTCTGATGAATATCTTGCGACAATTCAAACTTTTCAATGGCTACTTTAGATTTTTGTATTCTTTAGGGATGCAGGGTCATATTGGCAGAAGCCGAAAGTGAATTTGAAGTACTGAAAGCTCACTGTATGATGCTGCAGCTATTCTAGTGATAACAATTTGTTGTATGAGCTCAATATCTTTATAACTACTGTGCTAACGCTATTATACAAATTTGAATGATGGTACAGGTAATTTTTACAGAGTATAAGCAAGTTAGTTTTTTGTTAGATGGCCGTCCAGACAGCCAGAGTTAGTGATACCGTCAAACACCAAAGATGCCGATGTTTAGCTGCCCCCGAGCGAGGCACCTTTTTACTATTTGCAGGCCACTTTGCCGGGCCATCGGAGAACACACGCACAGGTGGGGTTGGATTTGTTGTAGTGCCGACAAGTTCCTTTGGCGGATCCCAGTAACTCAGCTGAGGTCGCGTTGGAGGCGTTGTATGTCCTCTGACTCTGTACCCTAGGCCGATTAAGGTCTGGATCAATTTCGGTCCAAGTGGACCATGTGAATATAATCGTGTCAAAGTTTCTAAATCTACGCCACGGCTGGCATCATAAACCATAAGATATTCAGGGGATGACTGGTATTGCCGAAGATCAACATGGGACAATGACGAGCCGTCGACAAAAGGAACTAGTGATGTCTCAACCCAGAGTGAAATATTGTTGGTCTCGATTGCCACATCTCGTGGCGTGGTGGATGCTTTGTAGACGTCTTGCGCTTGCGTATGGACGTCCGATGCATACCACGCGTTGACCATGTCCAGTATACTGTGGAATAAAACGTTGCCTCCATACCATTGGTTCAAGGCGCGCGTGTAAGTTGTCAATGGTCGGCCATTGTACATCAAAAGCTTATCTAGCGGAAATTCAACAAATCCCCAGAACGGCTGGACACCCTGCGAAGTCAGTATGTTGTTGGCCACGTTAGGTAACGCGTTGGGTGGACTGAGTAATTTTGGTGTTAGAAAGTTTTCGAGTGATGAGAAATAAGGCTGAAAACGTTTGTACAGATCGGTGTTCCAAGAACTGACAAAACCAAGCCCGTGGAGGAATTCGTGAACTGTAGTACGAAGAAGACTAGTTTGATGTTTTGCTATTGGTTGCGCATCGCCCTAGGTTTGTCAAGTCAGAATTCCTGTCGACAAGAAATAAAATTGGTATTTACAGTAAAATACCATGAAACATCGCTATTAAATTGGGCGTTCATATCGTATGTATACCATTGAGGTTGAACTGGTATATTGGTATATTGTTTCAAGATAGCTTGCGGGTACATGCGTGTTATATTGTCGGCATGATCTGTCATGAGATAGGATACAGCCGGATATGCTTGTCCTGCAAATATATATTAACAATACAGGTTGTGTGATTTTTTTTATTGAACATACCGATTGCTCGGAGACCTTTATTCGTGCCACATTCACCCAATTGCTGGCAAAATGGTAAATAGCTGGCATTCACATAAATCGGAGTCTCAAAGTCGAGGATTGATGATATTATGTCACCAGCGGCAATAAATGTCGCGTTGGCCTTGTGACATTCGTCTATATTGTCTGAAAAGCATTGGAAATAAATATGGATCTTGTTCGCAGCGGTTGGCTTCTGTTCGCGTGACTGAAGATGGGGACATGGCTGGATCTCATTAGGTTGGGCATGTCGAACACAGTATGCAGAGGTAAATGCAATGACGGTTGAAAACCGACCCAATAATACTAAATATACAAATGAAAACAACAGAAATAGTCGCCTTGACCAGCAAAAAAGCATGTGTAGTAGAAAGCAAAAACAAAGAAAAAAAAAAGAGAGATACTAAATAGATTTCATCTGCTTTTTTTTTAGGCGACTATGGTTACATCGCCGGAGCCTTAATTAGTTCATGCCAAGAGATTTTGTCTTCCCGCTGTAGCCAGATGGGAAAGGGGGTGATAAAGGAGAGAGATGACAAACAATATCACAGCCACAAAGGGAAATGCGAGTTCTTTTGGGAAGTTTTGCCTGATTTACGCTTCTCAACTATAGCTTAACAGATATATCTCGTTTTTTTTTTTCTCAGGTCCCATATACAGATTTGCTTACCGGTAACCTAAATACGTAGCCATTTTTTCCCTTCTTTTAGTAAACTTCTTTACATGACGCAATACACTATACGAGCTTGTTTGAAAATTTGTTATACTGCGTTTATCCTAATTCCTCGAAGGAAAAAGGCTGCCACGCTACAGTATACAGACTCCGGTGATGGGAGTACGATCGACGGGATCACAAGTAATGGAAAAATGATTCATTTTTGTCGAAATTATCCGAAATTGTTTGCGCCATGAGTAAATGGTCAAAGTTTGTGCAACGTTAGAGTTCCATGTGAACCTAAGCTACTGGTGAATCCTAATTTTAGTCACTGATGTACGGTTTGCAAAGGCAACCATTCCATAGCTACATGCAGCCGCAACAGTACCAATAGCTAAGGTCTGTGTTGCACCAATCAAAGCCTGTGCCGGTCTAAGATACATACATTTGATGTATCCGAAGGCGAATAACGTCAACGACGTGATAAAAACAGACGAGTACAAAGCTTCGGTGGTGTCTGAAATAAAAAAGTAAGGAAGTAGTGGAATAAAACCTCCCATGAGATAGGATGTACCAATTGTCAACGCCGAGACCTATGGCCATTTTTATTGTTCATTTGCTATTATCTTTTTCTTTCTTACCCAGCTGCGGTTAGGATCCGGCATTTCAAGGTTGAGCTCAAACCGCATCATAAAATCTACAAATTTCTGCGTGTTTTGTCGAAACTGGACTAACATCGGCTCTATTGACGCACGATCGAGACCGTATCTTTCAAATAGCTCAACGATTTCTTCTTCTTC
Organism: Saksenaea oblongispora B3353; assembly: GCA_000697495.1. Classification (NCBI taxonomy): domain Eukaryota; kingdom Fungi; phylum Mucoromycota; class Mucoromycetes; order Mucorales; family Saksenaeaceae; genus Saksenaea; species Saksenaea oblongispora. Next base: position 59,717 of record JNEV01001160.1, on the reverse strand, counting down.
TTCGTCTGGATAAAACTCAACTTCTTTCTCTGTAATGGTGCAAAAATAAAGTAAGATTATTGTGTTTGTTAACGTTAAGAAAGAAATGACCTTCACGCTGTCTCTCGGTAGTATAGTGATCGGCTTCGGATCGTGCGGCAAGGAATCCACCCAGTCCCATCGATATCGCGCCTGAGACCAATTCTGCCGAAAAAGTGAGACTGAAATGAAAATTCCCGTTTTTTTAACGGTGTACCGGCTAGTCCTCCATAGATGACAATTCTTCGATCACCTAGACTGGATAATCCAGCAGCCAAGGCAAATGGCACCGTCAAACCATCTGACAGTCCAAGGACACAATCACGTATCATCTCCGGTCTTGAAAAGTGCTCCTCGGTATGTGACTTTAGATTTTTCTGTCGGTGAAACTGTCGATGTGGAATACGATACTCCTGAACGAACGGTGTTGATTGTTCCTCCTCAGTTTCATGGGTTGATGATGAGGATAATAGTTTGCCGCGCTCGTTATCTCCATCTTTGTTGTCTGAATATTTATTGTCAGCTAAAGCCATGATACGAGAGAGAAAGAAAGTTTTTTTGAGAGGACAATAAATCAGTAAAAATGTCAAAAGAAATAGACACTTTTGTTTCTTTCCTGTAGCTTTCACTTTTTAAAAAGGAAGTAACTGCCGTTTGGGGAAACTACCAAGCAATTCCCTAGGTGTTTCCTTTAGTGCATCTATTTAAATTTTTCTGTCTATAGAATAGTTAATTAGAGTACTGCTTTAATATCATTTGATTTCATTCGGTCCTTCTTCCCAATTTAGTTCGTTCATGCGTATGCAGTTGTTTATAGATGAAATTATGGAGGATGAAAAACCGTAAACATAACGACCTACTTTATTATACTATATCTCTAAAGCATGGTTTTGATTATAGTAGTCGCAAGACGCACGCCATATGGGACACGGCGATCCAAATTTTCAAATGTTTTGTCCGTCACCGGTTGAGAGTATGAATGCAAACCTTCGACTTCCTACTACTAATTCAGAATACTGATTCAAGCATTTTTTTTTTTTTACTGACCTCGTATAGTTTTTCTTGGAGTCCTTTGTTATCTGTAACTATAATGGCTTGGGCTTCCAGATCTCGCTTACTTGATCGGTGTCCAAAATTAGGTGACCCAACCATCGTTAGAGATGGCAGTTTCTCGTCCGCACGACATACCCAAAGCCCTGTCAACCAAAACAAAGAAGAAAATGTAAACTCACCACTGACATAAACATTTTTTTTTGCTACCTTTTGCATGGTATGTCCATCCAGGACGTCGGTATTCTTCGATACTAATCACTTCCTCTTTCCCTTCTCGTTTTACTTGTCTAAAAAATTGTCGTTCTATAAATGTATACGCGGCTGGAAGATACCCGGATACCCCTTTGGAATTGAAAAACCCATTAGCCTGAAAGAGAGAGAGAAGAAGTCATCAAGCTATTCAAGAAATAAAATGGTTTACCTCAGGAGATGCGGTAAGAAACCGAAAACGAGCATGTGTCTTTAAGATGAAAGCTTTATAATGATCCGTAAAATTAAAGTAGCCCGACGTAAGGTGAACTGTCCACCAGTCTTTCAAATCTGGGTATTGCATTCCATGGCGATGGATTGTCTGTAGTAATTCAAGTGTTGCGCGCTCGTCTTGTTTTACTCCAAATGGCCCCATCTGAACAACTGGTAGCACCGCAGTATCATGCTCCTCCGATCGTGCTTGCTTTTGCGCGTATTTTGAAAGGAAGCGCCGCATCCGTTCGCTCACCTGAGCTTTGAACATTTTGCTTTCCTGCACAGGATCAGCCATACTATTGTCCATTACTAGATGGTGATCTGTCGAAGATCCAGGAGTCAGCTGGTATGAAAACGATCCGATTACTTCCAACAGATCTTGATAATATGATGCTAATCCTGGTTGCTTTTCGAATATCATGTATCGATCTTGTCGGTTAGAGAAATAATCAACACTAAGGTTTGCTCTATAATAATAGCCATTAAACAATTACATCTACGTAAACCAGTCATACCCACTAAGCATGACAGAGTCGTCAAAACCATAAACTTTCAGATGCATTAATCCAATTGTCTCGTTGAAACGTTGTGGTAATGCCTTCTTCAAAATGCCTTTCAGATCAGGGGTATGATACATGGACACGCGGATCTGACCAGGAAATTCTTGTAAAAGCGGCAGGAGCAAAGTAGCAGAACTTTCATTCTTCGAAACACGAGTCCCGCGCAAACAGTCAATCAAAACATGCACTACTAGTTTATCCGAGCGTGATAACGCTATGCGAATTGTATCAACCTAAATATCTGTAAACAGGTGAAAAAAATTGACAACTAATCCTACCAGTTCTTTTTCAGCATGGCCGATGTATAACGCAGCAATAAAGATACGTCTCTTAGCTGATAGGATGCGTTCCTTCACGAAATGGCAAAATGTCAGACGTGTTATCGTGTCCTAGAAACATACTTTTAACTCTGCATAAAAATGGTGTGGCTCGTACAACGGAAATATGCGGTCGCCACGTGTATAGAACGTTGGTGCTAGATGCTGGAGTGATGAAAAGGAATCGAGTGAGGATTGATTAAAGGAAAGTTTTTTGCCGTCCACATGTGAACTGAATGTGCGGTTCAGCTGAAATAGTATACGACTTGCATGTCGCATGCAGCGAACTGACCGAGTCGCCATTGACAAAAGCATTATTGTTCCGGCCAGGGACGGATAAAAGCAGCGGCGACTGTAATAGAAGTCACAATCGTACCAGCTGAAAAAACTGACAGGAAGTTTTTCTTCCCACTATCGGTTATTGCATCCATAAAAATATCGTTATATAAAACCGCGTCCAAAATCATTTGCGCCCAACTAGGATATTTTTATATGTATTGCTATTCACTGCAAGGGTAGTCCTCATGTACAAAACATGCCCTTTATTTTGAAGCACAGACTGCTGTCATCGATATCAAAAACAACTACGTTAACAGTCCATCACCAAGCGCTCCATAATTAACTATTACTCATGTATATCATAGTTAAACCAACAATAATCTGTAGCACTAACTATTTAACCTGATGAGATGTGTGTAGTGGTCTCTGCAAGTAAAAAAATAAATAAATAAATTGGCGTTTACTTTGCTATAAAAATTTCTTTCTTAATACTCCATGTGACGTTCTGATGTAAGTACTTTATTCCATCTTTTGAGTTATTAGTGAACTTGACAAAGCTGTGACCTCTATACGTTTTTCATGCAGCCCCTTGCGGCATAATGGTTACGCATTCTGAGATTCCTGTAGCCTCAACGCTAACTCTGTGCGACGCTGTTAATAAAAAATGTCTTACATTTACCTGAGAACGGTAAATCTGTAATCAAGCAGCATATGGATTTGCCATATTGATGGCTAAGTTCGTGTAATTGGCAGTTTTGAAGATTATGTACCACTAGAATGACTGCGATATTTAACATCCGAATCTTGGTTATAGCAGATCTTATTTGAAACGTCAATTTTCCTTTCGCTCATTTCGATATGGCAACTTAGATAATCAAGAACAAATCTTAGCTACTTTCAAGTTTTCCATAATAGCTGTTACGTAAACTAAGGCTATGAAAATATATATAGTCTCATGTTTTGTGGCTGTTGCTCCTTTTTGGCTAAAAGTACCTCACGCACGTATGACTATTTCTATCAATTAATTTAAAAAGTTTCTAAGTCTGGTCTCCCATCCCTGACAATGACGTACTCATTTAAGAGCAATTCTTTCTCGAAAAAAGCTTTAGAAGAGCATGATACAAGTTTTATGCCTTTCTTGTCGCTATTTCCCTGAATAACAATTTGGATTACGAATCTAGCATGTGGCTTTGTGCAACTTAAATATTTTGCGCTCATTAATGGGATATATATTTGTTGCTAAGAATGCTAGATCTGGGTCCGTAAATTATGCGATTGACCTAGCTTTTGGAAATGGTTAGTTATTATAGTAAAGATTCTTCCAAAAAATCTACCCGAGATAAGTAACCTATCCTGCATCAAACAAGAGGCACGGGCCTTTTTTTTTTTTGGCAAAACTATACGTTACTATCGTATGTCTGGAATCCAGCATTGATTCCTTTACTGTATCCTTAGAATAATGCTTCCTCTCGTGTTTTCTTAATTCTCGCTTTGTTACCCTTAAATTTCGGAAAGATGGCATTGGATAAAATACTGAACCATTGCAGATATTTTGACAATTGATTTTGTGTGCAAAATATATTTTTGTAGTTAAAGATTACAAAATTTGAAACCCGTCTCTTTGTTGTTTTAATTCATCACACATCATTTGTTCGTCACATCGATTCCCATCGAGAACAACTACAGATTGGTCAATCTTGAGAACTGTTGTTATAACGCGAGGTTGCTGGATAAACAAAACCAACAAGCTACTGTATTTTTCCTACTTGTCCGCGGGTAGTTACTAATGACTTTGATTGGTGGGTTGAATTGTTTTCTTCCTTAGTGTAAACTTTGCTCTTCATAGACGTAAAGTTTGTTTATACTAGCGTAAAAGTTTACTTAATAAACGGCATAGATAAGCAATCCAGGAGCGCCTGGGCTGACCCTGATTGTAATTTTAAACAAAGAACGTTGTCCTTATATAGGCATTCCGTAAAAGACCTAGATCTCTTATTCGGCTGTTTTTTTTTGTACGATTGAGAACTTCGAGTAAAGTTTTCGCGGCGCAGCCTTGCATTAAATGCTGATCCAAACCTTGAAACATGACACAGGTATGTCTAGATCATTGAAACCTTGCACACTATTAAAAATAGGCGCTGTGCCAAGTTCGCGCGAAGGAATTATTAGTGTAGATCGGAAAGCCATAGCCTGAATGATATTAGTCCTCAGATAGCACAAATCTTAGTTCAACAGTGCCTATAGTCATAACGGTGGCCTGCCTCGCACCTATAGTGTGATCTGTTCCTCATATCAATTTGAATGGCAATAATATTTAGATAACACACTGTAGAGATCAGTCAATAGTAAAGAAATAGAAGTCAACATCGAGATTCGTCGCATTCATCATTGCAAGGTGCTTGTCAACATGGTAAAGATAATAAAACAAGTGATATATCAAGAAGGCACATATTCACAGCTGTATATTAGCTGAAATGGCATACGAGGATTTTTTCTTTTTTAATATAGACAGCAAAACGCCAGCCACTGACCATTTGTCAGACTAATTGCTGTAGGTAGATCGAGTTGTCATTGGAAGTAGAAGTTTGGAACCGTCTCTAGCAAGGAAGAGAATGGAGGAGAAAATCCCTTTGTTATATTTCAGGAAGAAGACAAACTATTTATAACAAAAAGTGTGCCAAGAGAAACGGGAACAATAAACATTGAAATAGATATTATAGGAAGAAGGTATCATGTCACAATTTGAAAGGGGCCGCCAATAAAAATGGTAAGAAGCTACATTTCAAACATTAGAGGCACTTCATTAAATGTTTGGAAGAATAAAGACATAGAACACAAACGTCATGATCCAGGGGAAGGTACATGACATAGAATCCAGTCATCATCATCCTTTGTAGCTTCAAACGACGTAAAAAGAATCGGTGCCTTTCACCCATTACCAAATTTGTAATGACACCTATCCAATTATGGTGTACCTGAGTTGCAATTATAGAGTGTCGATGCAAAAAAGGACCCCTGACACGCTTCTTACGATAAAATGAAAAGTTCTCCGCGTTAGAGTCTCTATAACTTTGTATCATCCACATGTAACATCAATGGAAAGATATGTAGTAAGGTTTTGCCTTGCATCAAGGGCATCGCGCTGGATGGGGATAACTAAAACCATGAGACTATCTGTTCGTTTCTTTATCAGGCACTGAAAATGTGCTTCTCCTTCCAGTAAGCAGGGAAAAAAATCTACCAGTTCATGGGGTTTCTCCCCACACATTAGAGACCAATAGGAAGCATGATCAAATAGAAAAATTGGCAAGGATAGCTTTCACAAAGGTTTATGAAGCACACTACCTTGGTTTGCAAGGATGTCAGTCATGTTCTTTTCAAGAAACAGGGACTGTCAACTCCGTTCTTAAAATGAAAGTGAGTTTGGTTTCAAATGAAAATAAATAATAGTATAAAAAGCTTATCCACTTCAAAGGAGGTATACGCCGGTACTACTTGCCGTAGTAGACGCAAAAAATGCATTGTATCCCTATGCTAATTATTTTGTGAGCGGTTATCTCCTACAAGTGCACCTGTAGTGTAACCAGAAGAAGTTCACACTACCTTCATTGTGCTGTAAAGCACAAACTCCCGATCAGGCTTTAATACAGGTTTTTTGCTCTTTTGTAGGAACCTGAACTAACAAGGAGGAAATTAAGGGGGCGCACTGTACATTTTCCGTTGTGCTGTCATCCACTGCGAGATATTTTGTCTATTTACGTATGGTTTCCTTTGTTATGCTTGACTCCTCATTGCTGAACGGGCTATAACTTAACTTAGTGTATTCATGCGTCAACCATGAATAGTCTGAGTTGGTTCCCAGTAGCCTGTCGATGAGATCGTCCGAAAAGCCTTTCGTAAACTGTATCTTAGTTGTTGCTGTTTTCTATACCGACTAAAAAAATAGCTGATGCAGGATAAGGTAGGGCTTATTACATGTTTAGTTCGTTATGCATCAAGTATGGGTGAATATCGAACCACACAGAGGCAGTATCAGAGTGTATCTTGAGTGGATAACGAAGTATAGAGCCAACTTTCCAGGATTCAATCAAAGGTCGCTTTATATAACTTCTCTTGTTGCCAATGAAGGAATACAAAATTTTGTGTGGTGCGGGCCCAGATACCAAACACGTGGAATGGGAATTGACAACGTCAATGTTGCACCATTCCTGTCATCCCACTCTATTTCAGTGTCTGTGGGCCGTAAAAGTCAGAAAATATGCTTTAATGGTTAGACATGTTATACAGTTTTGATGATAAACTGCTAACTGAAATGAAGTTTACGGCACTCAAAACACAATCTTGTATTGATCAAGACCCAAAGTTCGAGATAAGAAAGATTGCAAGTTATTACTAATATACAGAACTAATCATTCTATTAAAGCACACATCTACGAGAATACCATGAATTCTTACCATAGCCAGTAACTATGATGATAAATGGTTATTTCAGTGGGTTACTTCCCGTGGGGACGGGTACCAGCACCGCACCGTGAATCGGTGAGATTGCGGTAAAAGAAAGATAGCCGGATATTTCAGTTTTAATGGGAATGAACTGCAGAAATCCTGAAGTGATGCATTGTCTGGTCGGTTATATTTCTACAATAGAATTAGTTTACTTTCTAGTGTAAAACAGGAAGCGCGTACGATCGAGACTCCTTGGCATCTGCAGGTCATAAGACAGGCATAACACATAGGGTTTCGTATAGTGCACCAGATCGTTTACCAGGGACATTTAAAGAAAACAATGCCAGAGAACCAAAAAAAAAACAACCCATGCTTTCATAAGGGTTTCAAAAAACTACCTCTGACAGGTTTAATTTATCATTGCATAAGTCATGTTGTTACAGAAGGAGTTCACTTTATTTGAGCTGAATCCTTTACTAATGCAAAAATCAGTAGATCCAGCCTTTTTTCCGAAAGAAAAGAGGGTCTGGGGACAAAAAGGCATCCTTATTTACCACTCAGCGGCTAAAGTACCACATGCAGTGAACGGGCCGTGAGGATCCCTCGTTTATTCTGACTCTTTTCGTAAACGTACAACGTCGAGTAGCAATTTCGATATAGGTCCGACGTGGGACGAAGAGCCACGAGGGCGAACGTGCCACGGGGTGCACAAAAAGGACTCACAGAATGGTGGTCTTCTATTGTTTTTGCGTTTTAATTAGATGGATGTTCTCCTCGAAAGAGATGACGCTACCATGCAATTGATAAGGAAGTTTAGAAATCTGAATAGAAGAAAAAAGTTATCTTACCCACATCTCAATGCACCAGCTAATAAAGCGGGTGTAACATTGACGGCAGCAGGTAAAGTAGTGTTAAGATGCTAAACTCCTGATATTCCCCTGACAAAGTTGCTTTTTTTTATTTTTTTTTTTTGTCCTCTTCCATTAGTACTACGATCTTCATTCCTTTCCATTCCTTCCCTTCATCCTTATTCATTACACGACAATTTTGTCCTTCATTCGATCTTCATCTTCCTTTCCTTGCCCATTACGTTCATTTAGGCATATTCAGCCCCCCCTCTTCTCCTACTCGCATATACCGAGATAGCCCTCATTGAACTGAAGGTTTTTTTATTATCATGCTACAATCTATCGATTCCCCTGTTGCAAACGACTCGGTCACAAATAAGCCCGCGTCTCAGAAAGCGTCGCTCTACCATACATGTCGCTCTGTCCTTGATGGCTTGGCAGCCGTTCCTGGATTTGAAGAGTATTTGGAATTAAAAACACCTGAAGACAAGGAATCAAACTTAACGGATCAGATCAGCAGACTATGGAATATCTGTAGACAGGGATCTAGTTTATGCCTTCTCTTCAATACGCTTCGACCTGAAAAAGCTATCCGCATGAACCAAGGCAACACGTTAAATTCGCACAACAAATCAAAAGCTTGTGTCTATCACTTCATCATTGCATGCCGAGATCAACTGCTTTTCAGCGAGGAGTCTCTATTTACTGTTATGGATCTTTATCAGGATGATACAAACGGTTTTGTCAAGGTAGAACTTATTTCCCTTTCTCAACCCCCTTCTTCACTTTCTCTTTTCTTCTCCTGTGAATCTCCTGTGTTGACGTTATCTCCCTTCATTTAGGTCGTCAATACGGTGAAAAGAATTCTCGATTTGATGGAACATGAAGGCATCATTTCTGTCTCCTCATCCAACCGAAGTTCTGATCCCAATGCACCTAAAGATACCCGCGACAAAGTTGTCTTTGAATTCCTTGAAACTGAAAGAAAATACGTCCAGGACCTTGAAACACTACAGGTAAAAAAAAAAAAAGAGAAGAAAAAAATCGCTCATCAGGAATATTCACACCTATTTAGGCTTATATGCGTGAAGCCCAGATACAAAAGGTTCTGCCTCCAGACACATTACATAATCTCTTTGGCAACTTGAACGCGCTTGTAGACTTTCAACGACGGTTTCTTATCCAATTGGAGGACAATGCCGATCGATCGCCGCAGGAACAGCGACTCGGAAATATGTTTATCCAGTTGGAAGACAGCTTCTCTGTATATGAGCCCTTTTGCGCCAATTTCCAAACTGCTCAGGATCTTGTGGTACAAGAAACTCCTAAGCTACAGAAGCTGGCGGATATACTATCACCTACTTTTGAACTTCCTTCTATGCTAATCAAACCTGTCCAGCGTGTCTGCAAGTATCCATTGTTGATGCAACAGCTGGTTAAAAGTACTCCTACGGACTGGTGTTATTATGAAGAAATGAAAGAAGGATTGGATGCCATTCAGCGTGTCGCAGCCAAAGTAAACGAAAACAAGCGTCAGCAAGAAAATCTTCAAATTGTGGAAGACCTGAAGAGACGTGTGGAGAACTGGAAGGGTTCCATCGAAAACCTTGGGTTGCTTGTACTCCAGGATAAGTTCATGTTGCAACGAAACGATACAGGAAGAGAAATGCTGGTGTTTCTCTTTGAAAAGAGCTTACTTATCTGCAAGGAGGAAAAAGAGCCAAATAGAAAAACAAATACGATTATCAAAAAGAAAAAGAAATACGGCGCCCTTATTGTTCAGGGCAAGATCCTGATTGCTAAAATCGCGCAAGTGAGCGACATGAGCCAAAATGGTACTATTCTCTTCAAGGTCCATATCTGCAAAAGAAGCTAACATTCTTTCTCTCCACAGGCCAATGGTCCTTACGTATTTTTTGGTCTGAAAAATCTGACAAGGACTCTCAATCACAGAATCTGCAGCACTTCAACCTTCAGTCTTTCACCCTCAAATGCCGAAATAATGAACAGCTAAAACAATGGGAGCAGCACTTAAACAAGTATATTCAGATTGAGAAACGCTGGTCTATGGAAAACAAAGCGGAAAGCTCGAAGTATCAGCAGCATATGAGCACCTCTCCACTACCACGTCCTATGGGTCCCAGCGACTTTGACGACACAATATTGGTTAACTATGACGAAGATGAAGAGGAGGATGAATACCAAGATGGGTCAAGCGAAGACGAGGACGTATATGGTCGCTACAACGGCCGATCCGCGCACACTGGCTACCAGCGCATGGTTGACGGAGAATACAGCCGTAGAGTTTACTCTCATGGTTCTCTCTCTCTTGGATCCAATGGCCGTAACTACAATACCATTCCTGGCATGTCACTGCCACCACTTCCTCGATCACCTTCGCATGTACCATCCGCCTTGTCTAATGATGGTATCCCAGCTATCCATCCTGATTACGCCGGCTATACAGCTTCACCCTCACCTCCCACTAGCTACCCATCATCTCCCACCGTGTCAACGAGAGCTACTTCGGAAAACGCCAGCTCGCCCAGTTCGTGGCACCGACGCCATGGAGATGAGTTGCTTGCTTCGGAAATGATTGCCAGAAATATGATCAGCAACGGCGTTCCGACACCAACGGAAGAATGCAATCAGTTCTTACTATGTACTCCAACTCAATCTTACCCTCAAGTGCACCGCGTACCGTCATCGGAACAGCAGTTTCAACATACCCGCTTGCGCTCACAAAGTAGCCCCAATATCCACCGACCAAATCCTTCAACTATGTTCAGCGATGCACCGGATTTGCCATCTATTAATTCTCGCACTGTTTATCAAAGACACAGCAACTATCAGGAGGATGCTCCTCTTGATGAAAGCACAAAAGTCAAGGTCCACTATATGGATGGCATCTATGTCGTTGTTGTGCCACTGAACATTGGCTATGAAGAATTAATGATGCGAATTGAACGTAAGATCCGCCAATGCGGTCAAGAAATCGATTCTTCTGCCGGTCTAAAATACCAAGACGAGGACGGCGACCTGATTACCATCAGCTCAAATGAAGATGTGCAAATGGGATTTGAAAACCGAGGCATTGGTAATGCGATTAACTTTTACGTTACATCTGCCTAGATCTTTCCTCTTGTTCTTCATCCCTATTTGCATGTCACCATCGTCATTCTTTTTCATCTTGAGCATTTTATTACCCTGAGAAGTTGAAGGTAAAATCTTCTCAATAATATATCCATCCATTCCTTTTTCTTTCCTTTCTTTTGTTTTCTCCTCTTACTCTATAGTTTATTATTACGCACTCACTATCTATCTTTGTTATTTCTGCGCAAACTTGTATATATGTGCAACTGCTAAACAAAACAAAAGAAGTTTGTTCATTATCACGACATGTTTCATGCCGACAGAAGGTATCTTAATGTTTAAACTTACTACAGGAATTGCCCTTTCGGACGTTGCGCATGTCAAACTGGGTTTGGTTGGCCAGCAAATTGCTGATGTGCGCCTGTGCTGGGAATTGAACGGCAGAAATGGGTCCCCCATCTGCAGAGGCAACTTTCGAAACGTCTTTCAATACAATTAATGTAAAAGGATACATCCTTTTAAAAACCAGCTTTTGATCCAATACTTGTAAAGGATCAGACGTAGATATATATATAAGAAAAGAGAAGAAAAAAAGTCATGAAAGAAAGTGCAAAAGATTCTGGCTAAGTTGTGATCGTGATTGTATCACTCGTGAGCGAAACACGATCATCCTCACAAAATCAGCTGTCTCCTTTATGAAGCTTGCTCTCTGTAATGCAACAATTGACTCCGCAAAAAAAAAAAAGGAACAATGCAGCTAAGTCTTTGTAGATTAGACACCTATCAGTGCATGATGCAATAAAGAATTCTCGCTCTCGTTAAAAAAAAAAAAAGAAAAGAAAACAGAGCAGCTCTTTAAATAGGAGGTCTATATCCTATTTTTTTTTTCATATAGAATGCATATATCAACCATATTCATACGTAGCAGGGTAAAATCTATTGAATGATAACGACACTTGGTGGTTTCTCGTAAACAGTGTGTTCCAAAGAAAGACTCACAAAACAAGTAATTATAAATGACGCGTTTTTCTGATGTATATGATAGATCTAAACCCTTGCTTGATTGTACAAGCGCTTCCGGAAAGAGTGAACTTGTATATTTCGAGAGAATCATTTTGAAACAGATAGAATAAAAAAAAAAAAAGGTGTCCAAGTATTATCAAAACGTTCACAGCTCCATCTATACCAATGTCTATTCTTGGAAGGAAATCCATATTGTCTGATGTTCAGAGAATAAATGGTAACTAAAGTGCTACACCTAAGTAGTCGCAATGATGTTTGGACACTTTTTGCCTTTCTTCTTCTGTCAATTTTCTAGGATGAAATAACTGATATGGGTGAGTGTCTGACACAAGTGCAATTGATAGCCTGTGCTTCCGTTAACCTGAAACTCTGTTTGCTATTAAAAACAATATGATAGTTTAGACACCAACGAGACTTCAAGACAAGGCTTCATATCCATACGGAAAAAGGTTGGTTGGTGGTCGTTGAGAGGCGTTGCTCATCGATTTCTTTTTGTATAACCTGCTCTTGTTGTACCTTGTTCTCATCCAATGTGGTTTGTTTATTCTTCCCGATGTTGTCTACCCAATTTTTCAATATACTATGCCATTTTTCTCGATTTTCTTTGCCATTTCGTCCAACCTTCTTGTGGTTACTCCAGGTTCCAACAGGAGAGCCCGTAAAGCTGATATGCAGGGCAAAAAGTCATTCACCTGATGATTTTTTGGACTCCGTTACACTCTATTGACGTTCCGCTGCGCTGTTTCTTTGGGTCACGCTTCTGCGCGGAACCACTCTTTTATATCTTAACATGGATCTGGGGATAAATATTACCTCGTCATGTCGAGTTCGAGTGTTACTTGTGCCGGTCTCTCCCATCCAAAAGTCGAAATTTTGGGATCACGTTGAATTAGTGAAAAAGTTTAGTGCGGTACGCTTGGGCGATGTGACGCCTGATCTCCAGAAAGGAGCTGGTGGTAAGAGCGTGGATACTAAATGCTATGCAAACGAGCTCATCGTAACAACAAACAAAATGAAGCCATGTTCAGCAGCCAGGTGTTCCAAGACGGTCAAATGCACTTTCAGTTCTTAACCAGTTACAAGCGCGACCATGTTCATCTGGAAGACTTTCAACCTCATCGCAGGATTTTTGGTGTAAGACTAGCGTAACTCGCTTGACAAGGAGGCACCAGCTGAGATATTTTTGTAGGTGATTGGAATTATGGATTGTCAGGAATGGAAAGACAAAGATTTGAGTGAAGGTTATAGAGCTTTTGTCCGAACATTGGATAAGGTGAACATCCCATCAAAAACGAAAGAAAAAAGGAAAAAGAGGAATTCACAACAAATCCCTTATTACAGTATCCGACAGCGATCGCTACACGTTGTTTTGCGTTTGACCCGACCGAGACGCAAGCAGATGATACAAAAGGCTTGATCATGATTCCAAACGTCGGCAATATGTCTTTTTATATGAGTACTATGATATGTGATTTTGCCAGCGAGATTCTCAACCAATTCGCTACCATCGTAAGTTGATGAAGGTACTGGGGATGTTTATTGTATTTAATTCAATGCAGGCAGCACGAATTGAGAGGTTGCAGATACTTGAATCACCGATAATGGTGCATTCGCGTGGCGAAACCAAAATTGTGCTGCAGCCATCGACCAGCTCTCCAAACCACAGCGCAGACTTTTCACGCAGTAATCGTGCCTCTCAACCTGTTCCAATACCAACTCAGTCTACATCCTCCTCTTTTCTGAAACGTGCCTCCACAACCACAACCGCTTCCCGATCACCCACCTTTACTCCAGCTTCACCACCACCCGCGCCATCGATGTCACGATCAACGAGTGCTCAGGGCGTTGCTTCACCAGACATTGGGAAAACAAAACGTAGAACACCGGGTCGAATAAGGAAGCTGCTGGCAGATTTTTACCTTTTAGCAGGACGATTACCCGACGCCGTTACTCAGTAGGTTTCATTTGTTTTGTCCATACTTTACTGAAGTATTGTGGATCAGTTACAATCAAGCCATAGAGATGACCAAATCACAGTCAGATCACTTGTGGTACGCAAGTGCCCTTGAAGGTTTGACTTGTGCGACGATCTTATTTGAATCTTTACGTGCGGATGTTGGGGTAATTTTTTACTCCAGAATCTCTCAAATGATTGATCTTGTGGACAGCACTTAGTCTCCAGGCAGCAAACTCCTCCCGTAGCTCCGTCGTCCGAGACATCGTCTAACCGCAACTCTGATCCTTCTGGAACCACACCTACACCTCGATCCACCGTTGCGGAAGTTATTGAGCAGTACACCTTTGCAGTTCAGAGCTATCTTAAAGTGAATTCAACTTCTGGCATTCCTTTACCTGGACTAGTATATGCAGAAGCTTGCGCTAAGGTTGCACGATTCTTGCTTACGGTCTATACAAACGGCGGTTGGAGTGATCATGTACTATCATTACTGGTCCAAGGAAAGGTCACCGATGCACCCCAACCTAAGCAACAGTTGCACATTCCTTTATTGGATAGCTCGACGAATGTAAATAGCGGTATACCGAGATTTGAGATTGCTGAATGGGTGATGAAAGTATGGGCCATCGAGCTGGATGACCTTATATTGATGGATCAGGTACGTCTAACTAATTAACACACAGTTGGATTATAGCTGATCATTGAATGAATTAGATCAATTTGATGACCTATATGTCCACTGTCTTATCAACAATTGGTTACCATCGCAAATCAGCGTGGATGATGTATGAGTGCATTAACCGCATGTTACCGCTCTTGATCCAGAGTCGGGCAACACTTGCTAGCGCTCGAGATCATACAAAAAAGCCTATAGGGAAAAGTGATGACGGTATTCTCGAGGTGATGAAACGGATATGCGAAGTGTATGGCATTGGTGGTACGTGCAATGTTTTTACCTAGGAGGGTCCCTCAAAGAGTTGTGTTAGAGCGTAATGTACATGATGGAGGTGCTTTGGAAGCAGGGCAAGGTGGATCGAGAAAATCAACGGAGAGTGGTGTCCGTGGTGCAGTTGCCAAGGAGCTGGTACGATTTGGATGGCCAGCTTTACAAATTGATATACTTCGACAATGTATCGCAATAGCGGAAGCTTTACCAGGTATATACATCTCTCTCTCTTTCGTTCTTTTTTTTAATGATCTGTGCTATGTATTCTTTTCAGACTACGCCTCCATGTTATACTATACCACTGTGCTACTCAAGAACATGTATCAACACATATCAAAGGAAGAACAGATGCGATTAGCTTCTTCCATTCAGCGGATTGTCGCTATGGGAAAACGTGCAGGACAGGTTGAAAGCAATGTTAATTATTGGGGTGTCAATATCGTGTCATCTATTGAAGCATTGCAGCCTATCCCGCGTAAAGCTGTATATCCGCATCCCATGATTACAAATGCCATTACCGTGGCTACTAAAGACAACAGCGATCCATTCATTTATAATCCCTTCGCACAAAAGAAAAACGAACAGGTAATTAAAAAAAAAAAGGTACCCGGTATACGGACTTAGTCTTGGATTAGTACCAAGTCACCTTGGTCAAAGACGAGGTGTGTGAATTCAAGGTACTCCTGCTGAATCCTTTTGGATTTGATTTGGAAGTCCAACATGCTGTCCTTAGGTAAATCCGACCATATGATGTATGATCTTTTTACTGACAGTACAATATCTAGCACGAGTGGTATCGCATTTAATGCTATATCGGCGTCAGCCACTATTCCTGCTAACGGCACTCTTGCGCTTCGACTTTCAGGCGTTCCCGAAGAGGCTGGCGTGTTGTGTATCCGTGGATGTTTTGTTAAAATCGTGGGTTTCGTGGAACAGGAATTCCTAGTGAATGTTGATGAAAAGACGAAAAAAGATCATAAAGAAGACAGCAAACGAAGTGACTTCATCAAATTTAAGCATAGGTAAGGTCCGTTTTACTGCCGAATAGTGTAATCGTAATAACAGAGAGTAGTGGCCTTAATGCGATACAGTCGAGTCGTGGGCGAGGTAAATTGTGTTTTTTCTATACCTTTGTAGATTGACCGGAAGATGATAGAAAAATCGGACGAGCTCAAACCTATCAAATTTTATGAGCTTAATGTGATTGACGATCAGCCACTACTAAAAATCAAGTCGACATCTTTGCTTCACGGCGCTGTCATGCTATACGAAGGAGAGATGTATGTCGTGGCAGAGAACTGAGAATAGAAACTGACAACAAATCGTAGGACGGATATATCGATCGAGCTCGAGAACATTGGCAATATTCCCGTCGATTTTATTACGTTATCATTTACAGATTCAACCACCACGAATCCCTTGCTCGTGAATCCTGAATTACCTCCAGAAGAACAATATGAAATTGAGCTATTTACCAAAGGAACACATGTCTTTTCGTGGGAAGGCTCTGCTAATGAAGCGGGTCAGATCATTGGAAAAAAGGTATGGCTTCCACCAGGAGAACACACAGAAATCCTTGTCAATGTTTATGGTAAAAGAGGATGGTAAGTTGCATTTGATGGATTATTGAAAAGGTACTCACTGTTTCTAGTACTGGAGGCACAATCCAAGTAGAATACGGCTACCTTGATCGTGCTGTTACAGAAGAAGGCAAAGACCAAACTGCCATGTTTTATACAAGACAGCTCTATCTTCCTGTTCTTGTCTCTGTGTATCAGAATCTCGAGCCGTCGAACTGGGATGTCCTGTATTTACGTCACAACGAGCATGTTTCAGAAGATGCGGTGCAAAATGCCATACAAAGCCTCCAAGCGATCAATACAAACCAACAATATGTATCAGAAGAACATATTGAAGACCTCTTTCTGATAACACGCCAATTTCATGATGATATACAGAACCAGCATGACTATTGCTTAGTTACACTGGATGTGCGGAATACTTGGACTGTGTCGTTCAACGTTGAGTTCGATATTGATAACGATAATGAGAAAGAAAAACCTAAATCCGTTCTGACCCTTCAACCTGGCTGTACCCGACGGTATGCATCATGTACACTATTTCCAAATGGCCGCTAATAGCTACTTAGAGTCATGCTACCTGTGAAACGCTGCTTTTTGCCTGCAGCTGACTGCGTCCAGCCAATTCCATCCTTTGAACCCAACAAGCAGTTTGTCGTATCGCAAGCACCCAAAATGCCTCCTCAACAAGAAAGAGCGAGACTTCAGATGTTCTGGTACCGTGAACATTTGCTGAAGCGAGTCAAGGCTACTTGGCGATGCAATACCACTGGACGTCATGGCATACTAAGTCTGCGATCGTCACTACGGTTGACGCCTCTTCAGTTGAGCATCCTGAAAAAGGAAGATATTGAATTCTGTGTGGATATCGGGGGTGATGGTGTAACCAAGACAGGCCATCGTCGGTTTAAATACGAAGGCGCAGACTTTGTCACAATGAAGATTACAATCCACAATCGGCATGGTAAAGCGGTTGCTACTGCACTTGTGTGGGGTTATTTACCGTTTGTATCAATAGTCCATCCTGTCAAGTTGATTTTGCGAATTCAACCCGTACAAAGCTACAACAACGGAGCCAAGGAATATGACTTGTCTGGGAAGTTGTTGATGCAAGGACTGCAGCAAGTCGTTTTACCAGAGGTAATAGGAAATAATCACACCGAGGCATTTGGTTTAATAGGAAATATAGATTCCTGGAAATGGCGAAGTAGATTACCAATTGTCTCTCGGCTTTTTGTCGCGAGGACAATTTGAGTTTATTTATCACACAGAAGACGTGCATACCCGTGAAGTATACTATGACCACGAATGGACGATTGTGGATGTTCTTAAATCAACAGACAGTTAGAAAAGTATTATCTATGATGCATGTGAAACCAGGGAGGGCAATCCGATTCTTTTCACAATGACGCACAACAGTAAATATGCCTTTTTGAAGCAAGTGATATGCGGCCATTCTTTCGTCTTGCTGTGATGATAATTGCTATTGAGATGGGATATGTGTACACTATGACTTTCCTTCGCACGCAGGATGACAATAGCATCATATACCAATTGAAATTCGCAAAGATCACTTGTCCTTGGCGTTTATTCACTTGAGAAATGATGAGACAAAAATAGAAAACGAATTGTCTACTGGTTTACTGGGTTCCAACCGTAGTCGGTCGAGGCGATACCCTTGACATGAAGCCGGAATTGGTGTCTAGGGGCACCAGCAGTGATTATACTCACTCGAAAAATCCATCCACCTTTTTAAAGAAGTGCATTTAGGCTCTTTATATGTGGCTATCGTATTTATTAACTAACATTTATCCAGGACGAGATGGTGAGATGACACGAGCATGGTCTAGCAGCATATTTGTTCTGGACCCAAAATATATGCATTCCAGGTCTTCTTCGAATTCTGGTATGTTCCAATGAGCGTTTCCTCCGCATCCTCCTTCGTCACCTTCCATCTCTTCCCGATCTTGGACCATCTCTTGATCTTTCAGTGTCATTCGGCACTCGATGTGGGCCATAATGTGATCATACATGGTTTCTAGCCGTGTCCGCAGACCACCGTATCGCAACTCAAGTACCTCCCACCCAAACGGTTTGTACATCCTCATCCAGACATCTCGGTGACAGCGCCATAGTCGGTCTACCTCTTCGCGCAGGCGACTCAGGCGGCCTTGAGCAAGGTCGTAAAGCCTCTCGTACTGCTTATTTTTATAAGCATCTACAAGGCGCTGGCGAAGATGACACTTCAGTGAAAGCACAAGAGCAAGACGTGCAGGTAGCTCAAGTCGCTCATTAAGCACACCCAACGTTTTGTTCTCTATCACTCCAAACAAATGTGACGCTATCGATCCATAGTGTGTTTCAAGATCCTCATCTGCGTACTGCGGCGACAGAAAACTCAAGAAAGGATCTGTAGAAGTATATATTAGATGAATTATTTTATATCTAACCAGTGAGTATACCTTCCCATAGTAGCCATTTGCTCATGTTAGGTGCATAGTGTGTTCGAGGCGTAATAGTAGTACCCCCGGGTGGGTCATCAATCTCGTTGGAGTAAGCTATCTTTTTTTCTTTCCTTCCCTCTTCTCTTCTTTTCTTGTTCTTGTATGCCTTACCTTTGAAGCAAACACCCAGTCGTCAAAGCTAGCACCACAGATACCCTCTGATCAAATATGAGTACGTCACAGTAGTATAGCTTCGATCATCCATTTACCAAATGCTCGTTTAAGTGTAGGTATATCAACCTCTTCACGGTCTGTGTAGCCGTGTTGGGCGTAATAACAAAGGGCAGGAAGCGCAGAATAACTACAATGACGTGTTGTAAATATCACTCTTCGTTGATAGCCTTTTGCTTACATATCACATTCATTTCCTTCGTCTCCCCAAATGGTGATAAATGTATTACGAACACCATAATCTCTGTCTTTCGCTGCAACTGTACTTGCTCGTACGGATTCAAAAGTGAATGGCAAAGCTGTCCAGAATCGGCTCCAAGTCCACGCACCACCTACCACGCCATCATCCGTAAGCACTAGCTCCTAGGTTGATTATTGGTATCTTACAAGCAATCCACGGTTGCTGGCAACCCAGATCGCGGTGCTGTTGCAGTTTCTGAGCATAGATATCTGAGCTTGTATGATAGTAGTCCCAGAACACTAGCTCTATATTATTTGGGATACTCTCTACTAGTCCTGTCATGGCAGGGTTATTCTTCTCGTCATAATATCCTTGCAATGTATTATTATGGGACGCTAATAAATTATATGAGTACTCTGACAAATGCAATTCTCACGGCTGTTGCAACCTAGACAAAAAAGCACTGAGACAAAGGTAAGAAACTGAAGCATGATATTGAGCTAGTACTCACTATCTGACCATATCATTGGCTGCAGTTCTAAACGCGTGCATATCTCGTTGACTCGCTGAAGATGGTTGACAAAAATGTCTGTCGGCTCCTTGTAGCCAAACAACTGCCGATACCGACCCTCACCTACACCATAAGCCTTGGTCGAGCCATGTTAGCATCCAAAATCTTCTTTTCTTACTTCATCCATTCCAAGGTGGATTTTATTAGACCGAAATGGCCCGGTTGCCGCTTGGATTAGCTTTTCTATGAATTCGTAGGTGGCTTCGGAATTAGCCAGCAAAACCTCGGTGTTGTCACGTAGATAGGCATAATGCGGCCATTGAAGAATTTGACCAAGATGACCTAGTGTTTGAATACATGGGATAACTTCTATTCCTCTAATAAGCGTAGGCGGTAAGCTTTCTGCTGAGAAGGAAACACAAGATATTTTACAGGTCAAAGGCGTAGTCGTCTATCAAGGAAAGTTCTCTTCGGGTGTATTTGCCTATGGCAACAATGTAGCGAAAAACATTTTTCTGTTTCAGCTAACTGACCTCTCAGATAGCCAAATAGAGGTTCACCTTCCACCTGCAATAAATGAGCGTATGCTATACGATGAGATCTTTTGTACCTCGTAAGTGTCTTCTGTATACAGTTGAAGCATATTAAGTCCCATCAATGCCATGGTGCATAGCAGGAAATAAACGCTTTCTAGACGCAGGACACCATTACGACTACAATCAATCATGACGCTACGAACGGAAAAGAAAATCGTTTCACTTGTGTTACGGAATTAAAAGACTTCTCAAGAGATAAAATACCCTTGCGTATCGAACTGTGATTTTTCTGAAAAATTAAGGAGATTTCCACAATCATCTGAAAGCGCACGCATATCTCTGGCAGCGCTTAGTAGACAGCCCAAAGCTCTAAAGGCTGCCGGACGGTGGTGGCGTAGGTAAAGCTTGTTTGGGGTCATGCATACAAAACTCACCTTCAATTTTCCGATTATAGCGGACATATATCTCAAACTTATCGCCCATGCGTACTTCTTTAAAAGTTAAATCATCAGTACCGACAACCAGTTCTCCCGGCCGTAAGTCTGGATCATGCAAAAAGCTATAGGTTTTGTTTGGTACTGAGGCATACTGTGACGAAAAAAAATGACCGACACCTAGCTCTATTTATTATGCTACAATTTACCTTGTTTTCCAGGTACATTCGTTGCTGTAATCTTCCATAGTGCTGGTGCTTACAACGTTCTTGTGAGGGGCATGCTTAATAATCTTTAACAATCCGTCTTGCAACTCAACGGGAACTCGTGTAATATCAATTTCAATCAACACATTAGAAGTAGGATCACGATAGTTGCGTCCCATTATGTCCTCAGATTGCGAAATGTCGTAATCGCTTGCCATGAAGATGTATATCCGAAAAAGATCACTCAAAAGACCAATATGCCCAGAACACCAATCCCATTCAATAGCCAAAATGTGACGGGTTAAAATTTACGCTCAATGGAAATTGTAATGACATGACGGCAAGGTGATGAAATGAACTTTGGAACAATGCACCCAATAAAAGATACACAAAAGATCCGCCGGAAGTACTTTTTCTGTCTGATACAACCCACAATTTTCTATGGTTAATCCCAGGGAACAAACCAATGCTGCATAAATACACTCAATGCCGGAGCTGCAAAGCAGCAACATGCATCTTTCAAAACTTTTTAACGTGAATACAACTATATGCAATAAAGTGGCTGCAGTCTTGACAAAATTACTTGGATAGCTTGAGGTGCATAAAACACTATGTGCGTGTTGGGAATCCCGATGTAATTACAAATCTTGCTGTAAATACTGGGTTTTTCCGTTGCACTGGCGCTCCCAGAGTGCTTTTTAGACGCTCCAGCAAAGATTTTACTGGCGCGGACTTTCTACTCTACTTTGACGCTCATAACCACAACACGTTGGCGCTTTAAAATGGAAGCTTTGCGCCCACAACAAATGCGTTTGCGCCCACAACAAATGCGTTTGCGCCCACAACAAGTGCGTTTACGCTTGCAGATAGGAACTTTACGCTTACAAGAAATATTGCGCTTAAACAGTTGTAACTTTAATTTGTACATATGTTACTAAATTCATTACAAATGTCATCAATAGAGATATATCTACTACGTTTTTTTTTATATAACGACCCGCTGTTGACTCGGTCGTTCCATAAATTTCAGCAGCTTTCTGGATCGTCATCTGTTCTTGAAAATAAAGCCGGAAGAGCACATTGATCTGTGACTCCGAAACTCTTTGGTATCTCCTCTTTTTCGGGATAACTTGACCTTTGCTAGTTGAAGGAGAGTGAATATCATCATTATCGTTTGCAGCGCTTGTATTAGTACTGATAGTTTTCTTGGCGCACTTTTCTGGGCCTTGAAATTTGGTTACAGAAGACCCTAAGTGGGATTCTTCGTCCCTGTCATTGGCATAGACGGTCATGTAATCAACGTCAATTCGATAAGAAGAGGCAGACATTTTAAAATTGAAATCGGGTCTAGCTTGGCGAACTTATAATGTTGCCCATCGCTTGCAAACCAAGATGAGATGAAATTCAAGCCTGGGAATTTTGTCCTAGCTAGTGGAACAATGATGGGACAGCTTGTGAAAAAAGTTGGGATAAGTTACCGAAATGAGCTGATAGAAATGGACACGTTCGTGAGATGGGTAAACTGGTGAAGAATTAGGACAGATGATAATGGGACAGTTGGTATTTAAAATCGCACCCTGAATTATGATATTTCCATTAACTTCTCGAACACTTATGGGGAGTTTTGTCTACGAACTCGATTGTTTAGCTGCTTATGCTATTGAGCATGAAAGCAATGACGCTGAAATTCCCATGACTCAGTAAGTTTTTTTTTATTTTTATTTTTCAACTGTAGAAGTCATATTGACTAGATGCCTATGCAGTGCCAAGTTCGATACAGTTAAGCGCTCGAATGCTTTAGCAGGAGTCTTCCCCCTTACACAGATAGCAAGAAGCCTCCTTTGAATATCAGGAAACCTATTTTTTTGTGATTTTTTGTGTTATGATATATTTCAGAAAAATTTGAACGTTCATATGAGTAATTAACGCGGCTTTAAATTCTCTCACTTCTTCGATATTCTCATCCGAATATTTTTTTCTATTCTTTACTTTTTTTTTTTGGCTGGAGCAGATCCCTCTGAAGAAATATAGCCAATATCGATCTGCAAAATGTGTAAGGCTAACCTACAAGTACAATTGGACTAACACCTGAAAGATTTCGATAGTGTGATAATTTTCTAAAACCTCAGAGCACCAGCCTCTAGGTATCACTTCAATGTAAAGAGGGATCAGCTAAGATTTGTTTCAACCTATCATGCTCTCGTTCGAGATGCTGTAGCTTTCGTCAGTTTTCTCAATATTCTCTTCAAACAAACTGTAAACAAACTGTAGCTTTATTGTAATTTTTTACATTAAATTGAGATTAAGAAAAAAGGAATTGTTGTGCCATGTTCCAGACTTACGTTTTCCAACGTGACGAAACAAATGAAAAGCAAGACGCCAGTTAATCATCTATAGCCAACAGACGCTACCATTTGAACACCAGCCCGTAAATCAGCCCATGAACCAACACCAGAATGTACATCGTCACTGCTGTGATCGTATTGAAGCAGCAGCTCAAAAATGTCCGGTGAGCAAGGCCATCCTAACAAACATGCTGGCCTACCAAATCGATGATAGCCTCAGAAAACAGGCCTGCATTATGATAATAGATTAGACCAGCACAAATCAGACACTAAAACTACCGCTATCACTATACACTAAAAAACTGTGCTAGGAAACTTGCGATATTCTTTTTCCTTCGCTATGGCTAGTGATGTTATTGGGGTGAGGTACATACAAAGTGTGAAGCTTCCAGAGACTATTGCCTAGATCACTAAGTTTGAAAGCATGCTAAATGGCGTTTATCAGTGGAATCCTTATCCACGCGTTAAGCCCCATCCTCTTCCTTTTGCTACATCTCTTTTCTATTTCTTTTATTACCCTCTTACATTTCACTCATATTCTTTGCTTCAACTTTTGTTCCTTGCACAATGAAAAGTTTTTACCATCCCCCAAACTTTCTTATGGGCCAAAGCGGACATGCTTCGATAGCGAAGCGTTTAATGGATTTAAATAAAACATTGGAAAAATCATCATTAGGTTATGCATGACATCCTGTTTCCGGCGATACTCGAACGGCAGGATGCCAAGTTTTTATCACAGCTTGTTCCTGTTGCATCTAGAAGCATCACACCATCTTGCGAACGTAATCCCTCTCCAAATGTCTTTTTTATTTCCCCAAAGAAGATGCAGAATATCCCCTAGTTGGCTGCTTGCCATTAGCACGATGAACTTTACAATGACGACAACTGCTCCTTTAGAGTATTACAGTTTCTCCCTCTCTTATATACGTAGATACGTATGCGTAATTGTGTCATTAAAACTTGGCTTGCATCTAAAACTAATCAAAAGCTATGTTTATTGACATACAAATATCAGTTGTGAATAATAGTACCTTGTCAACAGGATCAAGTCTTTACACGAAAAGCCTGTCCTGTGCAATCGAGCCTGTCGATCATTGACACGGCCTTGCTCACGAGGTTGTACAATATAATAGTTATGAAATGAGTGTGAATAGCGTTATGATGCAATAAAAACGCCCAAATAACGAACGTAGGAGAAGTACAAGAGTCCATTACAACGACAAATGACTCCTGCTACATCGTTTCCACTATAAAGTGAAAACAAAGCAAATATACGCACACTGTATTTTCTACAGTAGATTTACCAGGCAAGGTGAATAACCACAGTAGCATCTAAAGCACCTTTTCAAATCTTGGTGGTTCTCAAGTGAGACCAGGGTCATCATGCCAGCTCATGGACTTTTGATCGCCCTTCTAATTTTCTTTGGGGTATACTCAGTCACAGTTTTGCAAAACCCTCTTGGTGAGGCAGCGTGGCTCTGGAGTCGGGTTTATGCAATATACACATTAAGGTAAGCCTTGTTTCTGGGTTGAAATAATTATAATCTATGACTGATGTGAGGAATGTGGAGTATAGTACAAGCAAGAAACGCATCGCAAAACGTGGCTTTGGTTGACATCCCGGGATCCTTGTGCCGAGGGACCTTGGAAGGTACAACTGCGTCTCGGCCGCGAGCATCCCCTGAGCTTGGCGACTTCCTCGTCGTGACCAAGGCATCCTACACAGATTGTGTACTTGTTACCCTCATGTGTACTGTGTGCTGTGAACGGGATGACTCTACCTCCATACTTGCGTAGACGTAACTGCCTCTTTCTTTACAGGTGAATGAAGACGTAGTTTTTTGATATATGGACTAATTTTTTTATACTAATGCTTTAAAAATTGACGTCCTCTCATATGGGCAAACCCTCATCCGGTGATTATACCACGGCAAGCATACACTCCCCTATAAAAAGTCTGTCTACAGTTGAATAAACTCTAGCTGGTCCCGAATTTTATCAACCAGCTTTACTTCGTAATAACATAAGAAGGATTCATATCACAGCAGATATCAAAAATATAATATTCTATAACATTTATGTGACTTTTCGAGAAATTTTAATAGCTTGTGTGGCCACCATCGGCTTTTATAACCTCCTCACATCTGTTGCGCATTGATGCAACCAGATTCTGACAAACACTCTGGGGTATTGTGCGCCATTCTTCCAACAAAATCTCTTCCAAATGTTTTGACTTTTTGATAACATGTCTCCGCTTTGCCAAACGGCGCTCAAGCTCGTCCCAAACATGTTCAATTGGGTTTAGGTCTGGACTTTGCGTCGGCCAGCTTGACATTACAGTGATGTCCTTTTCTTCCTTCCTTTGTCTTGTATCTTTTCCAGTATGGCTTGAAGCGCCGTCCTCTTGAAACAAATAATCTTGTAAATTGCTATTCCTCAGGAATGGGAGCAAGTTTCTTGCCAAAACATCAATGCACATGGTCTGATTCATCATTCCCGGAACTACGGCGATGGGGCCAACTCCAGCAGCAGTAAAACAGCCCCAAACCATTACTGATCCACCACCAAATTTCGTCGTTCCCTTTATATGTGTCGCAATGAGAGCTTCTCCGCTTTTACGTAACACGCGTTCCCGGCCATCGTTGTCTGAAACGCGGAATCGTGGCTCATTCAACTGTAGACAGACTTTTATAGGGGAGTGTAAAGACCGAAGCAGATGCGGCTATGATTATGTGAAAGGCGCCTTCAGCTGCCTTGCAATGCTATGAAAGCTTGCACATGCATACAACTCGGCTGGATTTGAGCATTTCTCGCATGTACGGATGTATTTCTTGCATACTAAGGGTAGGAAGGTAGCAATATGTAGGTTATATGAGCACTAATGCCAGTCGTATCTGGGGTAGAGAGGAAGATCAAGCTTTTGGCCGTCTACACACCCGAACCAGATATCAACTTAATGCATTTGGTTAAAGAAGCTGAGATCCCAGGTTCCTTTACGAGGTGGGAAAGTTGGCGGATTTGCAGGATTTTTTGTGGGAGGTCAAGGTATGTACTTTGTACTCTGATATATATGGAACCAATGAATAATATGAAACGTCTCAACTACGTGTGGTGAGCACAGTTCGTGCGGTTGAAAGTTTGAAAGCGGAGCATATGCGTACGTTACGTCGTGCGCATATCTTTGGAGAACCACTTCCCGATCTTCGCATCCAAGTTACTCCGACAGTTGTTGACCTCGCGAAAAAGGATGCCCCAAGCATGCATCAGTGCGCCCCGAAATCCCCTCTTTACAGAATTTAAATCCTATACAGCTGGATTTTTTAAAACCTATGCTTCCTTCGATTGTTCTTGATGGTAACCAATATTCATCTTATGTATCTGCATTTTATCACTCAATCTATGGCTGTCTTTATGTCTCACCCCGCACTCCCATTATTATCTCTTATTCAACCCAAAAATAAATCTCTTGTTGTTGGTTAAAATAGCATAAAGCAGGGAAAGCTTTTGTAACAATATTATTGTCTCAGCTTCTGAATATCTCTGGACGCATCGGAGACTAAGAGCCACCCAAGGGAGTACTCAGGCACTGTCCACTTCTGTGTATAAAAACATATAAGAAGCAATTGTATTTCAGATATGCTAATAAGATCCAAATGCATGAAGTACTTTACCTTGACAGTTTGTATCTCCTGCTAATGTTATTCAGTCATTACGGTCTCCAGCAGTTGATCCTTGCTACCTCTGACTGGTAACTTCACAGTACTTCGAGGCACAAATTCTACTGTAGATAAATTTAGCTACACCCCATAAATTGTAGCAAGCATAGATCTCAGAAATGGTAGTGGTAACGTTTGTTGTTCAGTTATTTACATACTTCTTTGTCTAAACTTTTTCTTTTGCTTCAATATGTCTGCGATCAATTTCTTGGGATGCCGTTCTGCAACACTGCATATTATAACTTTGAGGATCTTGTGATTTTGATAAAAAAAAAAAAAAGATAACATAGTAATAGTTTAAAGGTAGTAGGATTAATGGAATCAGTTGCGAATGCATCGACATATGTGCAGACGAGCAGTTACTATCAATGCTTATCATCGGCTTCACCACGTTATACTTGCTGCGCAAAAAGCTAAAGCGCTACTTATAGCATACCTTGGCAATACAAGTGATTCGTATTTTTAAGGTACCTCCTTCAGCTCGCATGGGTGTATTTCTCTTTGATTAGTTGTCGAACCACACATCCTATGCAGAGGATGCGCTGAAGGCCTATCAAATGAGTCTCTTCCCGAAGGCATACAATCCTGAAAAGGAGAGTATCGTTTTTGAGATACCAGGTCTTATGGCACAAAACGAACGTGCACAAGGGGCCTAAGTTCTAAAAAAGGCACTAAAAACCAAGAACGATGCTGTGACATAACGGAGACAGAACACCATAGGGAGAAGGAAAGATTGCACCTAGACGCTTGGGCAGCAGATGAAGAAGTCATTACTAGAATAACAACCTCTCGTCGCAGATGTATAACGGTGAATAGTAGTTTGCATACGTAGAAGAGGCGTTATATAAGCAGGTTAGAGGTTCGATGCACTATAGAACTCTTGGAACCCAGATGCAACCAAGGATAAACAATTGCAATAAATACAACTTTTCCGCAGAAAATTTAAACAGAAATGATAACTTGATAAATAACTGTTGTAAACCTTGCCTTTATTTATAATTATTCAATAGTGACAACAACGTCATCTGGATTCTAGAGAAAATGAATGTATTTGAAACTTGATCATTAGTAACATCATTGCTGCTACCTTTATAGGATATGTGTTTATTCTAGCCAAAGATTGACTTCCACATTCTTTGCAGGATTGGGGCGTTCTGCTCCTGTGTAAGTGGTGATGGTAATAATTTTGTTGAAGGATTTCTCATGCCGTCCTGTCTTTCCCGTGTTTCTTCCACAGTTCCATCAGAATACGTAATACTCTTCATAGTTTCAGTTACGCCATTTCTCGTAGTAGTATGATAAGTTTCTTTCGTTCCATCCGCTCTCAAAACACTACGTTGCGAACTGGAAGAAAAGGACCAGTGCTTTATGATTTCGTTAATCGTCATAATTACTTCTGAGAAACATTCCTGTACTTACAGAGGATGGATTTGATGCAGAATCATCTTCGTGATATGGTAGTTGAGGTGTATTGTTGTTTAAACCATGTGAAAACATGAGTTGGAAGAGATTTGGGAAGGGTTCCGCAGTTTGTCCCATTCCAAACGAGCGCTCGAATGTAGGTGGCTGTTGTATTGCTGGTGATTGCTGTTGCTCTTCCGATTTCTCCGGGATTAGTCCTCGAGCTAGTTTCGATTTGTCTGCCAGTCGTTTGAAATCACTGCCACCAAAATCATCGCCAGTGGAAGTAATGGTAGTTGGTTCATTAGCATGCTGCTGGTCATCAAAGACATTGGGATCCAACAGTTGCCTGAACAAGGATCCCATAGTACTATGCATCATAGTCTGCATGGCATTCTCCAGTAAATCAAGTTCAGATTGTGGGAAAAATTCATTAGGATTGTCTCCTCTCATAATCACAATATGTTGCTCTCTAATCAGCACCCAGGGCTGAAAGTAAACACTTATTGCTGCTTGTCATTGTTGTCCGATTGTCCTCCGATTGTCCTCCGCAAGAGTGACTTTGAAATAGACACCACAGAAAAATTGCGGTACCCTATTGCGGTAGGGGCAGACACAAGCCTGAGCCTGAGAATAGAGTTGCTAAAGTTATATTCTGCAAAAATCCTTTTCATTCTTGAAGTGGAGTAATGTCTATATATGACTTAGTAGAGTATCAAAATGGACAAGTAACAGAGATTTGTTATAGTCATAGGAAACTTAAAAGCCAACATCGTCAATTGGATAAAAAGGGAAGCAAGTTTGCTTTACAGATTGAATGGGAGGGATACTTTATTACTTTGCCTTGCAGAATGTAATGAATGATTTAACCGAGGTTATGTCTGGTACGAAAAGCAAATCGTCTATCTCCTACACACTATGTAAATGATCCTTTTGAGAAAGAACGATCCGAGTGATATCAAACGAGAAATAGGTTTTATAAAGGTGTATCTAATAGATATCTGTAGTACCTCTGAGAAGGTTTGCTAACACTTTCTACCTAATAAAAGTATCTTTTCTAGTCATTTTAAGCAGCATGATGAGTTCCTGAAGCCTATGTAACTCATGAAGACCCATAAATCAAAGCTGAGGTTATATAAAATAGAGAAAGCATGCTTATTTATCAAAATGTCATAAATTCAAACTCTTTTATTTTCATCCTATGATCCAAGGCAAAAGGTAATCCTCTCGATCGGTTTTTGTCTGCAAGAGAGGCCAATGAGCTCACTAGAGTTAAAGACCTATTTGGCACCGTTTGCTAATTTGTATCAGCGAAAAATCAGTAGATGGGGGATGCATTACCTGACACACCACCCTCCGGGAATTTCGCAGAGAGTATCAGTGCGGCCCTCCGGATAATCAACAGAGGAATCAACAGAGGAATCAACAAACAGTGGGCCTAACAAAGAGGCTAGGATGACGACTCTTTAACCGCCGTACCACTCTATGAGTGATTTCCAGATAGTCCTAACCAGTTTTTTTGCGCCAGATTGCCTAAGGGTTGGTTACCTTTGCTGTCGACTTCGAAACGTCGCTGCTCAGGTCTTTGAGGTCTATAATAAAATTAGGTACTCGTTATTCATAAAAATAACTGCTTACCAAAAAGGCACTGGTTCGGGCCAACCGCATACGGAGGTTCCCACAAAGTATGTGTTTGCATCTTAGCAGGATAGCCTCCGCAGCAGTGTAAAAGAATCCTAAATAGCTGCAGTTAATTAACTGCATCTTCGTATAATGAGAGATACATTCTTTCAAATTGCTTTAAGAAAATGCTTGTCTTCCTTGAAAACCTTGATCTTCTGCCACGGGGCGGGAAAAAAAAAGGATTCTGCTTTTGACTTGATTATGGTGCTTTGACGTCAGATTGTTTTACGGAAGTCCTGTACTCTAAGATATCTGTTTGTAGATTTCTTTGAGTGCCTTTATATCAGAATTAAGGTGTACTTACGGGCGAAGTATAAAACTACTTTGCGGAAGATGAGAAAAGAATAAAGAAAGCAATTTGACCAAGTCTTCTTTAAACGGAAGATGTGGTCGTCTCCTGTGTGGTAGTTATCTTTCTAATTTTTTTAAAAGAAAGGATGAAAAATTATTTTGCGCTAACAAATAGGATAGATTGCGTGTATCGTCTTCGCAAGGCGGGCCACTACCTACACGGAAGAAAGATCACACCGACTTATCAAATACATGGATGAGAATCCAATCTCATTTCTGGATCAGACAAGGGCGTCTTTATGCGCCGAGTTTGATGGCCCTATATATCTAAGACAGCACTGTGGAATCACCTAACAAATGAATGCGCTATCTCATTCAAAAGGGCAGAAAAACGCCTTGTGAAGTGGTGTAGTGAGGAGGTCATCGAAATAAGGAAGAACTGGGTAATCCAGTGGGAGCAAAGCTACACGGACTTCTTCGAAAACTGCGTTTTTATTGATGAGGCTGGTTTCCACATGCATATGGCACGCAATAAGACATGGTCGCGCAAAGGCAAACCTGCCGTAGTTAAGTTTTCTACTGCTAAAGGGCGCTCTATCACTATTCTTGGGGCAATCGCTGCTGTTGGAGTCGTCGAGGTCGTGATGAGGATGCCTACAGCCTCTAAGAAAAGGAAATTGGCTGGAGTCAAGAGAAAGATGGAAGGCGGTACGCGATCGGACCATTACCTGGGATTCTTCGGGGGAGTGATGGACGTTTTGGACAAGCATGACATGAAGGGATCTTACCTTGTCATGGATAATGCACCTATTCATACCCCCCAAAAAAAGATCGAAGAGTTGGTGATGGGCCGAGGATACAGATGTCTCTACCTAACCCCATACTCGCCATTTATAACCCAATCGAGGAATTTTGGGCAAAGGTGAAGTACAGTATCAGGCGCACGCAGTTATCTGAAAAAGACCAACTTGGACCAAGGATCGCAAGCGCAATCCGTGAAGTTACTTTAGAAGACCTTCGAGGCTGGACAAGACATTCGGTTTCTTTTTTTTCTCGTTGCCGGGATAAGGATACAAGTCTTTGATATTAAATAATAACGAGACTGAAGTTCTCTCAAAATACACTACTCTTATGAGTGTCACGACATCAGCAACATCTGCGTCCCAAATCAAAATTTAACATGTCCCAATATGGAAGTCCTATCTAAGTACAGTAATGTTCTCCTATTTTGGAAATTATTTCTAAACGCGATTTCTCACGCATCGGCCAAGGGATAGCGTGGTCGGATATCGACGGGAATGCCTTGTCAACGTGTTAGAGCTTGCTAGATAGCTATGTGTTCTCAGTTACCTGCATTGTCAATACGATCCAGCGCGACCTTATCGTAAGCGGTAAGGACACCGTACTTCTTAACGAATTCTGCCACAGCGTCCTTGTTACCATCGCCTTGCAAAATCAAAATATCCTTTGTCAAGTCTGATACAGCACTTTCGATCTTGTCGAAATTAACGCGGAAGAGATTTGTCTCCGCGTCTACAGAAAATCCACCCTTTTCCACGAGATAATTTAATTGACAAACCTACAACACCCTATGTTAGTATGCGTCTTTGAGACAGCGACGTACTTGTCCGAGACCATGGGCTTCCTGAATACCAAATCGGATACTACGGAAAGCGGAAGCTAAAAAGGTAACCCAGAACTCGGGCTTGCTCACACCCTCAATGACACCATGGTCCACCAACAAAGCAGCAGCGAATAAACCAGCAATGTCTGTTGAAAATGATGGATTAAGCTACAATTACGCCTCACCTTTTTTCTTACCTGCTTTAGCTTCTTCCATAGCGCTGTGGAATTCTTGTAACTTCGATCGTACAGTGTCACCCTTGAGCGTGTAATGAGGTCCATTGGAATGGCACACTTCGTGAAGGAGGATGTGAGTAGTAAATGCATCACTGGTCAACAACGATAGCTGATCCTTGGCGAGCACCTGTTCTGCAATAGGAACTAAGACATGTTTGAATTTTCCTTCTTGCACGTTCTTGATCAACACCAGCTTGCTTCCGCCTTGCTTCACTGCCTCCTCATCGTTGGGAAGATTGTAGGCTGCCGTCATAGGAACAGCCACATCACCACCAGCGTACAATTGGTTGACAACAACAATAGGAGCAGCGGTCATGTCCTTATTGCGGTAGACATCAGGAATAGGCAATCGGTCTTCGACAAACTGCAGATCGGAGAACTTCTCCAACAGTTTGGAAGAGTGTTCGTCGCGCACATGAACATACATGTTGTATGCAGCCTTATAGCCAAGCAATGCATCGGTATACACCTCATAAGGTCCAGAAGTAATTTCCAAACGATTACCCTTGCCAAGACGCAACCAGTCCAGCTCGGAGGCCAAGTACTCGTTGGAATCGAACGAATCGGCGCGCGATCGAAGGAATTGGTCGATACGGGTACCTTCGCCTTCGATCACAGTATCCTTCAGCTCCTCAGCGGCCTCACGGAAGAGTGCAGCCGCAGGCTTTAGTAGATCTTCGTATTCTTTGTTATAGGGAATGGCGGTCAATGACTTGTCATCTTTGCGGCGGATAACCGTATAGAAACCCTTGGCTTGAGCCTGATCCTCCGGCGAAAGTGTGGCTAGCCAAGCTTCAAATTCATCTTTTGTCATATCTTCGGGGTAGAAATTGCCTCCCTCGGGTCTTGCAGGAACACCCTCCACGAACGGCACATTGTCGTCTTCTCTTGCCTACAATGTCTTAGAACACATACCAACGCACGCACGCGTCCTCCACTTACCCAGGGTCCTTTGTACATATTAAAGAGTGTACAGAGGTCCTTGTCACCGCTCTTTTGCAACTTTGCATACAGAGCCTCGTTGCCAGACCATGCTTGTCGGAGGTAGATACGGTCAAACAGCTTACCAGCCTGAATGAGCTTCTTTAAGGCAGAATGTTCTTGGGTGCTGAGGTGAGACAGATCAGCTGTGCATTCATAGCTAGCAAAACGGGCCAAGCGGCCGGACAAGCTTCGAACGGTGGCGGTCATTGAAAGAGAATAAAGGAATAAAAAGAAAAAAAAGGAAATGGCTCCTGTTCTCCAGCTTTTGTGTTCATCTGTCTTTCTGTGTTTTAAATTGGTGATGAACCTTGTGTTCCGAACAGTTCACGCTGAAGAACACCGTAGAAGTCACGATTATATGTTGATTTTGCATAAACGATTTTTTGGCTTAGGTCACTACGCGTATTCCACATAGTAGGCGGTGAACAGAATGACAAATGTGCTTGTTCAATTCGTCCGCGAAATTGGCACACTCTTTCAAGGTTGTTTGCGTGTCTGCTGGTGAGATCGAAGATGTTTCTCGTGCTGTGATATTCATGTATAAACTCTCTCTGCTCTGATATAACTACTGGTTTAACCAGAAGTTGTAAGAAAGTAGTGCTGGAAGTCTCTCACCAATTGTTGGCATCAAGTATATAGAGCATCCATATCATGGGTAGGTTCTGATGTAGGATGTTAAGTAATTATCAAAAACTGGGACTCCATGCACGTCGGCTAGTACTGTAAAGCGTAACAGAAGAAGAACTTTAGGCAACAAGATATGCACAAACCGTGCTAAGAAGCAAATTTTCATGCATGAAGGCCACAAAGGTTCTCGCGAAGAATGGAAATTCGCTCACTCACAGAGCTTTATCGAGACCTTCCAGCTTATTGACTATGTATCTTATCTTCGCAATATGGCGTTGAAGTTCTATCCCAAAGACGTCAACTGGATTGAGATCAAAGCAGGTGAAAGTTGATGCATGACTGTGGGTACCATAGGATAGGTCTTCTACAGTGAATGCTATCAAAAGATAATTAAAATTATTCAAGTGAAATGGCAAACATGTTTCTTAGAATGAGTCCGAACGAAACTCCCACAGGTGTTGCTTTAGCTGTAGCAGCTACCATTGGCGGAGTTTGTTAACTGACCACAGACTTTTTTTTTTAGGGCCCGGTTTTCATGTTACTTTTGTTTGGTTGATCGCGATGGATTTGAACGAAACGTTGTCAGACATGCCGTACCAAAGTGACGATGATCTTCCTTCCATCAGCTCTTTTTCTCCTCGTCCACTTGCAATTAAGCCTACCTATGTTAAAAGGAATCGTACCAGCCGTGCCGGGTTACGCCACACACTTTATTCAAAGCCTTTGGCGACTTTGGACACGAAACGTTATCGGTCAGATATCTCCTTGGACAGCATCCTTTCACACAAAAACTTACCCCGATCGTCGTAAGTGGGTTGTATTTGTGTTGCTTTGTGCTTAGATGTATGCCACTCGTACAGGAAACACGGTCGTAAGTTGCATGGTGATATCGTAGAAGATCAGAAGTTTTTGCTTGATCTACGTGCCCTATGGATGGCAAAACTTGATCAATTAAAGGTAAAATCTATATTCAACTTATCGTCTTTTCATGCCATATCCATCTTTGTTTTAGACGGAACATGGTATTTTGAAATACATGTACGACTGCACTGAAGACGAGGTCAGCGATCTAGAACCATTGCCACCCATCCAGAGAACATTGGATGTAGCCCCAAATGTCATTGAACATAATACGCAGACATTTCCACAGGAGCAGCCATCGTCTTTCCCCCCGTTGCATGTACAAAACCCTCCTGTCTTGGATCAGCAGCAACATAAAATTGGAGGCAATGAAGAGGTTGATCTTGGTTTGGATGCTACAACTGGACAGTATATGGACGACATCTACGAGGGGTATGAAGGCTTTAACAGTGTGGCCGATGATGATGACGATGAAGAGAGTGCCGAAGACGATGAAGAAGCACGACGCGCATTAAGTTATATGCTTGAACAATACGGTGACAAGCTGTAAAGATATGTATCTTGTGCAACAAAGACGAACGGTAGGATACAAGGCTACCCTCGTTTGTTCAATCTTTACCGTCGACGATGGCCGGTAAAGCGTAAAGCAGACCATTCCAATGGGAAGTACTGCTAGTGATACGAAAAGTTCTGCAAAGAACGCCATTCATTGTAACCCCATTTTGCTAAAGAGGCTGTAAGTACCCTGTTACTTTGTGAAAACAGGTTGTTCTATCTTTTATTGCACGTAAAAAAAAAAAAAGCAATGGGTAGCCATCATTTTGGAACATGTTTTGACATGTCACGACTCCTCTAGCGCGTAGTACGCGCTATGTTTCCTTATTCACTTTGCAGAAAATAAACCAATAAGATTGTTATTGTACACCATTTGATACTATCCTGTAGCAATGGACAGTTGATAGAAGAATATACTCGGTGGACTGAAAATTCTCTTTTTTTATCATCAGTTCATAGACAAATGCTCGTGACGGTTTGAGCTGCCGGTCCATGCGGTAGATGGCACCAGAAAAAACATTTTATTCAGGTCCTGAATCACCACGCGTAGGTGTTTCTATAAAGCTCGACACACCATTTCTGTAGGACTGGAGTCAGCAGCATTCTCTATTGACAGTTTATTACAGAGCAAGTTCGGAAAGAAAAATTAACGGCTTTGGCGAAGCTATCTTTCCAAAGGAAGAAGTCGCCACCTCTATGAACAGAAATAGGTTGGAAACGCGTAAATGACGTGGGGAAGCCTGTTCATTTATAGAAATGATGGAGCTTTCCAAGAAAGTTACGAGCCCTTATCAATGAATTGAAAGGATATGCACTGCTCGACATCCCCAGCTTTGGATGTTCTACTGCCTATCTATTGTCGGTCTAGAAAGGCTAGGATCACGTTGATCCTTATAGCTAGTGGCAATCGTTCATAACGCACAAATCCTTTCTTGATTAGACAAGCTAGAAATCTCGAAGCATTGAAAAAAGGACCAGTGCATATCACAAGTATAATGCGTCGCAGTTCAACAGGGTAATGATGTCATACTGGCGAAGTGCTTGGTTTCTCGAGTTACCAAGGTCTGGGTAGCATCTGATATTTTCGCGTACAAAAGTAGATCAATGGAAAACAACAATGTGGCACCTTTCGTGCCTAAGCAATCTTTTTTTTTTCCACTCCAGTAGACTATTCAATGTGAAGCGTCCACGAATATTGTACAAATTACACGGAGGGTTGCAAGAGAGAAGGCCGTGGAAAAAACCGATGAAAGCATCCAAACAGTTCATAGACAAGGGCTGCCACTGTTTTGCCACATGATGTACAGCTGGCTAATGCATTACGCATTGTAATCTGTCGGCAGCAATGATAAAGCGTTCTCTTTTCGATCAGGATGAAAGGCGCGTTCATCAGGGCTAATTGGAAATTTTTCTCTTAACTTATTTTTCTTGTGGACGAAGTGAGAACAAGAACTCAGGCCACGATTTTATCTTAAATCGAAGACAAATTCATGACGAAGCTAGCAATAATACTCACGTGTACTAGCACAAAAGGACGTACAATGACTCTATAGGAGGTAATAAAAGGCGACGTGGACCAGCATCGGCTATACATTGGGATTAGTCGGATCAAGGACAACAGAGAACCCCTTTAAAGCGGTTACTACGGTAAGGCTACTACATGCCTTTCAAGAAGGAACATACAACAAAGAACTATTATGAAGCAATGAGATGCGCTCCTCCTATAGACCTTTTCTACGGGTGGCGTACCAGTGCGGTACGCAATAAGT
Source organism: Saksenaea oblongispora B3353 (assembly GCA_000697495.1). Lineage (NCBI taxonomy): Eukaryota > Fungi > Mucoromycota > Mucoromycetes > Mucorales > Saksenaeaceae > Saksenaea > Saksenaea oblongispora. The sequence goes on along the minus strand of JNEV01001160.1, from coordinate 22,497 downwards.
CTTAAGGATGTAAACAAAGCATTCTGTATAGCCACATAAAATGATGCTTTTGCAGGGGGAAGTTATTCTGTCTCTTAAATTCAGTCAATTCCATTGCTAACACGTAGATAAAGAGAAGAGAAAGAAGAAGAATAAAAAAGCCTGCTGCGACCAGTCAAGCGTTACGTTGCAACGTTTGGATGTTTTTTGCAAAAGTATTTTGATCATGTGCTGTATGGGTCCCTGCCCCTCGGATGAGCAGTGTGTAGTGAGGAAATATGCATAGAGAATCCATTAAACTTCTGACTCTATAAATAACGAAAAAGAAAGAGGGAAGAGAGAGAAAGATCGGTGTGCGATTCCCGCGTTTGATTTTGGACTGTATCAAAAGAATTTTTTTGGCGGTCGAGCAAGTTAAAACCTTCCGAGCATATCTTGGATCTGCATTTTCTTTTTTCCTCCTTTCATTTACAAGCCTTTCATTCCCAGATAGAATGAGTTCCATACTGAAATCATTAAGTGGGGTAAAACCATGCACGACGTTATTCAGGGTTGTACTAACGTGGTGTCCTTTTTAGAGTTCGAGAAAATGCCACATTTTCGAGGAACGGTATGAACGATGCCATCTGCTTGGTAAAGGAAACTTTGGGAAAGTTTTTCTGGCAAAAAACAAAAAGACGGGAGAAAAGGTTAGAGTAAAGCAAGAGAAAAAATGGAGAGAGAGAGAGTGCGTGAGAAAGAACGTACGTTTGACAACCACACGATAAAAAAAAAAACAAAGGTAGCCATCAAGCAGATCGATAAACGAATGTTTAAGAATGGAGACCAAAAAGAACACGCCAAAAAAGAGCTGGTGATCTGTGAGGCGTTTACGGGTGACCTGAAGCACAAGAATATTGTTCAGATATATGAAGTCAACTCAGACGAGGAAAATATATACGTGATAATGGAGTATGTAGATGGAGGGGAGCTTTTCGAAGAAATTCGAAAGAAACGTAAACTGCCTGAGCATGTAGCACGTAAATGGTTCAGAGAGATTGTTGAAGCAGTACACTATTTACATCATGTAAGAGACAGCCACAAAGAACACACGGAGGGTAACTGATTTCCGGTGTCTTTCAGAATGGCCTGGTTCACAGAGACTTGAAACCCGAAAACGGTAAATCATCTTCTGAGCAACGTTCATGCTGGTAATGGTTGGCACTAGTTCTGATCGACAACATGAGCCAAAGTGTTCGTCTGTGTGATTTCGGATTTAGCAAGAAGATCAGAAACTATTCAGAAGTACTAAGTACTTATTGCGGTAGCCCTTTCTACGCAGCACCTGAAATGGTGACAGCCACGCCCTACATGGGCCCGCCTGTCGATATGTGGAGCTGTGGCGTTATTCTGTACGCCATGTTGACAGGCAGCTTGCCATTTAAAGGCGACAATATGCCGCAGCTTTTCCGCTTGATCAGTGAAGCACGTTACGTTGCACCTGAAGGGCTGTCGGTCTCCGCAAGCGACCTGATCCAACAGTTACTAGATAAGGAAACCAGCACACGCATGACAGCTGAGCAATGCCTGGCGCATCCATGGCTGTATTCCGACGAACCAATCCTACGTCGATCACTGATCACACCCTCCTTGTTAGATATGTCGAACAAACGGCAGCCACCGAAGGTTGCCAACGAGAAGGATCCGATTTCGCCTACAACCTTACCGAAGAAGTCGAGATTACAGAAATTCGCGATGCTATTCAGCAAAAAGTCACACCAGGTCGCGCCTGAACCGGTCGAGACCTCGAAGAAGAAAAAGAAGAAGCTGGCAAGGAAACCCACGACAAAGCAGAAAAAGAAGAAGCTGCGAGGCGTCGATAGCAAGATCTTGGGCCGACTAAAGGGGGTATTCAAAAGTGCATTTCAAAAACGGATCACCTGAACAACTACCACGACTACCTACTACCATTACTACCATTACTACTACTACTATTTTAATATGTTTTTACCATCTTTTGCTTGTAAAGAGGGAGGGCGGGAGGTTTTTCTTATGTTCAAACACCCGTTAAATAGCATGTTGATCGACAACTGCCCGTTTTGCATGAATTCCATTCATTTGTTCTGGTCCCGCTTGTGGCTTGTACTTAACATCAAGGAACAGCCCTTGTTCAGTAACATTTAACAGACAGCATGAGCATACTGCAGCGAGCGCGGCGGTCGTTGCATACACAGAGGTCATTGTACGGCTGGGGTCAGGCATTGGCGCTTCCACTGAAAAACAGCGATCGTGTCTATACCCAACCCGTTTGCCTCAGCAACCAACCCGACTACGCTCTCGAAGTAAGAAAGAAAGAAAAGGTTCATCGAACGATGCCTTACTGCCATCGAATAGACATCAGATATAACCCATGTCGCTGCGGGATGGGGTCATTCCTTGCTGAGTACCCAGACACATATCCATGCATTTGGATTAAATCGTAGCGGCCAATTGGGTACTTGCATCGATTTGTCTCATGCACTTTTATTGAATGGGATACAATAGGTTGTGACAATAACAAGGTCATGGCTTTGGGTGAATCGAAAACAAAAGCGCTAGCTTGTGGACGGGAGCATTCCCATGTTGTGGTGGACGATGGTAAGAAAAGGAGAGAGAAAGAAAGAGAAAAAAAAAGGGGGGATTGACCTGTGTTTCTGTGACAGGTCGTGCTACTTCCTTGTATTCTTTTGGAAACAACATGTATGGACAGCTGGGACTGGGTGAGAGCAAGTCAACACACCCGGGAACCTTGGTAAAGCAGGATAGACCACAAAAGGTCACGGGTTACGAAGGCTCTGTGCGCCATATTGCATGTGGATTGGATCACACTGTGTTTGCGACAGGTAACGTCGGCTCTCCTAAACGAGAAGGTTCTGATGATTATTGTGCGCGTCTATAGAGCGTGCCGTGTATGCCATGGGATGGGGTGCCGATGGACAGCTGGGTCTGGATAAAACATGGTCTTCCGATGCCAACGTGCCTACTGCACTACGTCTGGATACGAAGATCAAGAAGCTCGCTGGTTCGACAGACTATACGTTAGCTTTGATGGGTAATAGAGCTCTCCACAGACCTAAAGTAACTGACGATGGTCGGTTTAGAGGATGGACGATTATGGACATGGGGCAATTCCGAGTATGGCCAAGGAATGCAAGGAGCTAAAATTGACAGAGTACGAGCGGTTTTTTATTTTATTTTATTTTATTTTTCATATATCCTTTGCGCTGATTATAAGGATTAGATCCTCGAACCGATAGAAATTGAAGCCAGTGGTGTGGTGGATATAGCAGCGGGTGGACCTTTTTCTGTTATTCTAACAGGTAACGGACTGGATGGATAGACGGTTGGTTTTCTTATTTTTTTCTTTTCAGACGATGGACGTGTTCATACCTGTGGTTACGGAGCCTTGGGCCTTGGTGTATCCATCATCGAGACACTGAAACCTATCCGTGTGGAGGGGCTTGAACGAGTTGCGCGCATTTTTGCGACAACCGATTATGCGGCGGCGATTACAGGTAACAACGCTCGAAACATGAAAAGGTATACTGAATTATCCAACAGATGGGGGAGAGCTGTACACATGGGGACTTAATGGACCCAGTGGACGTCTAGGTCACGGTAACACAGATCATGCTTTCACACCCAAGCAGGTTCAGATGGACAAGGCAGTAAAAGATGTAGCTTTGGGTACAAATCATGCCTTTGCAATGTGCGAATGAAACATATAAAAAAAAACTTCCGAGCAGGAAAATAAAATAATAAAATAAAAAATAGATTCACTTTTTTTTTATTCTATTCTCACTTCTCAGCATTCTTACGCATAAAAACAGGCACTTGCAATGACTAAAAAAATGTCTCCTCGTCAGCCATTGGATTCTGGGGACAATCACCATGATCCATCATTCCAGGAACTTACCCTTCCCTCACGTGGTCGCGGACCAGCAAAGAAGTTCCGATGTACTGGTCATGGTGATTGTCGCATGGAATTCACACGCAGTGAGCATCTCGCTCGACATCAAAGGTAACTTTTTAGGATGTCGATCCATGACTCACTTGGCTACATAGAAAGCATACGGGTGAGGTAGAGCAAAAAAAAAAAAAAAAAGCTATTTTTTTTCTTTCCGAGCAGGAACAAATACGAATGTTTATTCTCTGTAGAAACCATTCAAATGTGTAGTGGAGGGATGTAATCGGATGTTTAGCCGTTTCGATAATATGATGCAGCATACGCATACGCATAACAAGGGACGGGGCTATTCCCGTCGTAGTAAGGGCAAAGCTTCGGGAAAAAGGAACATCAACGGCGTCCGATCACGTAAGCGCCGTGACTATGACGAGGATGACCTTGACGAGAGTGATGAAAGCGACTACACGATGCTGGAGGACGAGGAAGATGGGGATGAGGAAGAAGACGACGACGACGAAGACGACGATCTGGAGAATGAAGATCAGCAGAGCGACGCTAGCTACCGCCCTTCTGTCCGTGTTAGTAAAAAACAAAGGACAGGTCCAAGAACATGGCATCCATCACCGGAGATTTCCACCCATAACCATGACACGCACAGTAGCCATAGTGATGATAGCCACGAAAGTGTCACTTACCATAGCAATGACGTCCCTAACAAAGACCATGCATCCCCAAAGAACCATCATCATATCTTACCACACCTAGCCAGTTTTCTAGTGACGCATGCAGAAATGCCACCTGAAGGTTTTCTGACACATGGTTCTCCTTCCGAAGAAGAACTTCCTGTTCGTCGTCGTTTATCCATCCGTGATTTGTGCAATCCTACAGACTGGCTTTCTGACCAACAAGTTACGGAAGCGCAACAGCAAAGCACTCATTTAACCCATGACGAGATGGAAGCGCTTCAGGGATTTGGACGCCTCATGACATTTCAAACTTCATGATCCTTTTCATTCAATTCATACTCATGTCACACATGTATACAATAGGCTTCAATAAAATAGAGACAGGAAAGCCAATTGACAGGTTTCCAGAGAAGGAGGAAAGGGGAGGGATGTCACGCTGTGTGCTTTCTCAGTGTGTCATGCTGTCGACCACCTCCTTCACATGCTCCAACAGACCTGAAGGAGAGCAGGATCCTTTTCTCGGTCAAGTTTTGGAAAAAGGACCATGGCTTCATGTAGAGAGGGGTAAAAAAGGTCACATGGTGGTAGTTGTGGAAACAGCTTGCGTTTTGTACGAAGCATGTGATGACACTATTTTTAAAGGTAGCGATAAAAAAGCCCGTTTGGATGAAAAAAAAAAGAGTGCCCTGGCGTTGGGTATTGCAGGTTAGCTTTTCTGAAGAAAAATCCGGTTGGGTTACCTTGTTTAGAAAATGAGGCGCGTGTGAATGTTTGTGGATCGGCATATGCAATGCCAATTCCCATGGTGACAGAGAGAAAGAGAGAGAGAGAGAGCAAGAGAAAGAGAGAGGCGAGAGGCGAGAGGGCGGGCGAAGGCGAGAGAGAGAGGCCAAGCGGTTCGGTCCGAATGGTTTCCATATTTAGCTTTCTTTCCAATGACTTTCCCTTGCATCGTACGTTTTGATTTTGTTCAATGATCATGGGTATCAAACAATACAAAACGGAAAGGTATTCCGAAGGAGATAGGAATGGGTCTCGGGTCCAGGTCTCCAGATCATTCATCTTAGATTGCTGTATGTACTTGTCACCCGGATGCGGGAGAAGGGAAGTCACTTGGCTTTCCTTTGTAAAGAAAAGGTAAGCTGTCAGGTACAGGATGTACGCCGAAGATGAAATGAGTGACGTTTCACGAGACGCCTGGGGATGACCTATGGTATTCGATGGAGAGAATTGCCATCATCATGGAGGATGATCGTGCAGTCAATTGGCCCAGGAAAATAGAGCGCATGCTATGTTATGTACACATTGAAGGGCAAAGTCGAGAAAAAAAAAAAAAAAAAAGGATCGAAGGATCGACAGCAAGATTTTATTTTAGTCGGAAATGACTTCCCGCCAAAGGATTGCAGTTTTTGTACAACGTTTGGCAACAAGGTAAGTTCTTAAATAGTGACAACGAGATACTTTTGAACGGAGATATGGGGAGCACAACCAAGATAGCGAAGAGGGGAGCTGTGTGTATGAGTTTAAACCGGTTTATGAAGGATCATTGGGGCAACGGACGTTCGCGATGGTCTATTTTGTTGAGAAAAGCGAGGGAAACAAGTTCATCCCCTTGTTTCCCGCTGTACTTGAGCAACAAAGTTGGTTCCATGAAAAAAAAAAAAAGAGCATCGGCTTGCGGAGGGCGAATCCCCCCAACTTTCGGTAGACGATGGACGTTTCCAACAATGGCAATTCAGGCTGTCTGTGTTGAGATGTTTGATGTGAAAAGGGGTCGAAAAATAAAATAAAAAAAATTGTGGTTATCTAAATAGGAGGCAGCTCCGGGTCTGTGCAGATAAAAAAGCTGGTACACAAAAACGACGACATTGCAGGTTGCATGGCGTTTCTTGACCCTTTTTTTTTTTTTTCTCTCACTTATTTAAATCTATCTTCTTTCTTTTTTCCCTTCTTTTCTTTCTCTTTTTCAATTCTCTTCCCTTTTGCTTCCCTAAAATGACCAGTAACACCACCAGTAATAACAATAACAGTAGTAGTCGACGATCTCGACACGGAACGGGTACTTTGGAACAGCACGCTTCGATTGTTGTGTTCTTATTGTTATTTAAACAGTGCCGTTTCAGATCCACCCATCACCTACCATGAGTCCACCGAATGCGCAGTCATGTCGCTATGACTCGTCGCTGGGTCTACTGACGAAAAAATTCATTGCTCTCCTACGTTCCAGTACCCACGGGGATCTTGATTTAAACCTTGCAGCAGACAAACTCAAAGTTCAAAAACGACGCATCTACGATATCACAAATGTGCTTGAAGGGATTCGACTTATTGAAAAGAATTCCAAGAATCATGTGCGTTGGATGTATGTACAAAGAAAGAAATTTTTTTGGCGGTAAAATTTTAATCTCACTGCATGAATTTTTTCAAAAGTGGAAACTCGTCACCTAACTCGGCGTTGGAGCAACGCTTGGCCAAGTTAAAAAGCACCAACCGCAATCTACAAATCGAGTTGGATCAGATACACAGCGCAAGACGGCAGGTCGACCTTGAAATTGAACAAACCATTGTACGTCACAAGGACCATTGCTACTTAACGAAGGACGAAGTCATTCCACATCATTACCACCAACAACAACAAACCTTCATTGTACATGCTCCCTATAACACAGCCATCGATATTCGTCAAGAAAACGACGCATCTTATCAAAATGTAAGAAGAAAAAGAAAGCATCACCAGGACCACTCATCATTTTTTTTTCTAGACCACCAAATGTTATATCCGCGTGCCTGATCATGCAAATCAGCCATTACGAATTGTTCCTTTACAATTCGAACAGAAACAACAGTTATAGTATACCTTTTGACTATGCCCCTTCCTTCTTTCTTTTTATGTTCGGCTCCTGGTGAGTTGGCCAGAAAACTAAATAAAAATGTCCATAGCTTTCTTTCTTTTTTTTTCTTCTTCTCTCTTTCTTTATAGCAAGGAGATGGCGCCAACATGAAAAATAAAAATAAATATCGCGCATCCCTTTTTGTGCTTGTGCATTAGCCCTTGTTTGGTTGATCGATTGCGATAAATATAGACGTATTATTGTTTTGTATTTTGCGCGCGTCAGGAGAAAAGGGAGTAAGAAGCAGATCCCACACTAATAGAAAGCATGCATGAAAGATTTCCTTAAAAGGTATACACAGGGAGAGGCGTGCGGACCTGACGATCCTTATCAAACACAGTGGTCTTTCTTTTTTTTCTTTTTCGCTTCTCTCTCGTGTTACTGACGCACGCGCCATTTGCAAAGGCTCATTGAAACTTCTTCTTTAAACACAACAAACGATCCTTCCGTATTCGTTCGCTTGGTCTGCTTCGCCACATGATGGGAATCCATACTATATATGGTCAATTCAATTAATCAACGAGCTATGACAGCGTTGGATGATCAACAAGTTTGCCATGCTGGCACAACAATAAAAAAAAAAGGTCATTTGATCCTATCGATGGAATTGTTGCAATTACAGCCACGTAAATTGAAAAAGCATGTTCTCTTTCTATGTTTTTTTCTTTCCGGATAACTGGTAAGGAAAGGAAAGTGTTACCAGCCTGAATCCTATCAGATGGTTCATCTAGAAAAAGATAAACAAGCAAAGGCAGATGATTTAACCGACACGCCCGCCTTTCTCTCTCTCTCTCTCTCTCTCTCGCTTTCTTTCTCTCTTTCTGCATCATGATGACCATTGACCCAAAAAAAAAAAAAAAAAAAAGGTTCGATCCCTGAGCTGACGCAGGGATTGAACGGATAGAAAATGACGGTATTTCCATTGACAGACAAAACATCTGTTTATGTTTTGGCGGTCATTGGCACAACCTTATACAACAAAATGTCGTCGCGTTTGTTTGCAACCCCATAGTAAAGTGGCACCGCCCTCGAGCAATAACATTTGATATCGACGCCATGCACTGTTTTTTTCTCATCCTTTTCATGTTACACAATAAACATGGGGCGCCAATGCCACCGTGTGCTCTTTTTTTTTTTTTGCTTGCCCTGCACGAAACGGATGTGACTTGATTTCTCTTGAAGGCACCCGAGAAAAAAATCGCGTCTGTGGGGTTGTTCAAGCAAAAATGACAAGCACCGAACGATTTGGCACCTTGCCAAGTTTACCGACCATTGAATTGCCTGCATGGCTTGACTTTTTGAAACTGAAAAATTTTCCGCTAAAAGTGTATCCACCTGTTTACGAAGCCGATCGACTCACGGAAGACACGTTGTATATCCATGGTCCCGGCTACAGAAACACATGGGGCAGCTTCGACGTCGAGTGTTTGCAATTTCAAGTAAACTAAGAGACCAGAGGAGAGAGAACCGATGGCCAACATTTTGTTTGTTAGATGTATATGCGATTCTGTGGCATCGATATCGATGTAGTCAATGGCAATGAGCCCGATGCCTCTCCTTCAGGTAAAAAAAAGAAGAGGAATGGCTAGTACGTATGCTTATGGTATGGCTAGGCAAATTGCCCTTTTTGGTGACGACGGTTGGAGCAACTTATTATGGTGAACAAATCCTTACATGGATCAAAGACATGGCAAGTTTGTTTGACAGAGAGATTGTTGTATCCTCATGATCCTGACAGAACAAGGAAAAAGTTTTGGACAAAGATCAGACACAGGCCTTTGTAACGCTGGCACGAACGAAATTGCATGCAGCCATGGTAAGTAGGGAAAGCAATCCACCTATGGATTCACACCATGTAGTTATTTTCTATGTGGCTCGAACCGTTGAACTATCCAAACACATCTGAAGCCTACTATGGCCATGTACCGGCACCAGTGAACGCCTACTTGGCGTACAAAAAACAGAATGACATTGTACAGACTCTCTTATCCGATCGGGATATCTTGGTGCGAGAAGAAGTAAGACACACGCAATTGCATGGCCCAGGGCTCATCCTGTTTTCTAGATTTACCAAGCAGCTGGAGACGCATTAGAAGCGCTTTCCGTAAAATTAGGCGATGATACGTATTTCTTTAATGCCAGGTAAGTTATTGGATATCTCGTCTAGATCAGGAGTACTGAGCGGTTCTTTGCACAGCGAGCCTACATGGATGGATGCGGTTCTATTTTCCTACCTCCATGTGATTCTGGGCGCTCCACAGGTAACGGATAAATCGATCGCAGAGGTCGAGAAACGACAGGCACATGCGCTACGTGATCTTGTACGCAGGCATGAGAACCTTACCCGCTATGCCAAACACATTTATGAACTTTATCTTAAATAAACAATCCCCATCTACGCGCCTTAAATGCCTCCCTCCCCTTGTCTCCCCTTGAAGAGGTCGCAGGGATTAGGATTCTGCTATCCCTGACAAGCTAGTTTGATAGGGTAAATTACTTTTTTGCATCCTGAAGGAGACGAAAAATGGAACTACCCCATGGCACGACGGTTTTTCTGTTGCTAACAAATTTTCTTTTCCCTCCAAAAAGAAGGCAGGGATCTTTTTTTTATGAGGGCTGCTCCTTTCTCTATGCGTCATATAGATTATTCTATGGACTTCTGCCGATCCTGCACTGATTTCTGGAGCTTGGCCTTCTTTGTGTTTTTCTCCGGTACATCATCCTTTTTTCGTTTTTGCCCTTCTCCACCAGGGAGCGGATCGATACGCACCGCAGCGTTAAACGTGCTTTTGCGAGTTTCTAATTTTAACGCTAAGTATTTGCCCCTTGTTTTTCAATTGCACTACATACCGGCCTTTTTTAACAGACGAGCGTTATTGTAGCCCACAGTAGCCTCGACTTGATCGTGTGTCATCCCAAACAAAAGACCCCTATGCCCCTTGGATGATGAGTCTGGAGGAAAAGGTAACGCTCACCCACTCACATCATCCGTAAATCGGATGGCCGTTTAATCTCGAGCGCCTGGAGGGCTCCACTAGAAAAAATCAAGTTCTCTCCTCGTGTTACCTCCACCAATCGTTTCACGTTACTAAAAAACACAGCCCTTCGTTTGAGATCTATTTTTGTTTTAGAATGTCAATCCATCAGAACAAGAAAAGTTACCTCGAAGGGAGTGGGTGTAACAGATCTCAAAAAAAATACCACGACTGACTGCCATCTTTGCCGCGGTATAGCCTGGTGATATACCTTTTTGTGTTAGATCGATGGAGATCACGTCGACTTCGTAAGATTGACAGGCATGTTTACACACATCGATCGAGGTGGGTTGGACAGCCAAGATATCCACGTTGTGATTCGCAGGGTTGGTTGCTACCTTTAGTTGTCCATTAGACGTGGCTAGCACGAAAAAAAAAAAAAAAAAAATTACCAGTTGGTAGTTTTTTTTTGGATCGTCGACGACAATGGTGACGCGAGTTAGTTGTTCCACGTTCGCAAAGGAGGCAATAGGAGCGAGCGGCTGCATCGTGGTTCATTGTATGCATGCTTTTTGTTTTCTCAGTATTACCTTGGCATCTTTAAGACCGTTAAGCGTCTGATTGAATGCAACGGTTGATCGTGGAGAGACTTTGATCACTCAGTATCCAAAAAAAAAACGTTTCTGTCTAGTTACTTTGGTTGATACGCGTCAAAATGCGTTCAAGACGATCGCGATCGGCTGGTTCCAGTTGTTTTGGATAGGGAAGGTTGAAATCGAAGAACATCTCTCTTCAGCAAACAAGCAAGTGCAGCGTGCTTTCAAAATGGTCACAGCTGAGAGAAATGCGCTGCAAAAAATTAGAATCTTCATTTCGTGCAACGTCCACATATCCATGCTTTATTTTTTTAGCCTTTGTAAAAAAAAACCAGGCACATGACATTGCATACAAAGGTGTAGTAGCTACGTTGATAGGTCTATTTCTTTCCTCCTCTTGCCTCTCTTTTTTTTTTTTTTTATTTTTTTGCTGTCTTCCTGAATGCTTGCAATTAAACATCACTTCCCTTGGCTGTCCAAAGAGTAATGGCTTAGTTCCTATGCTTACCTCGATTGACTTCGGTCAGGGCACACCGGCTTCTTTGGTTCCATATTTGGAAGGTGTCAAGTTGCGATTTTTGCATGAGGAAGTGGCTTTGAATTGCGAACAACCGCCGGGGCCTGTAAAGCCTACTGTTTCTATTTTTTTTTTATTTATTCCCTCTCTTTCGTTGAACCTTCGAGGAATGAACGGACAACGTGCACTGTGTCTTGTTAGGCCTGTGCGGCCCCGGCTCTTACTCCGTCAAGACGCATGTCGGCTGTTTCAGACGGGTCGTCCTGTGTACGCAGAGAAAGATGGCGCTGGTCTGGGCGGTCTTGGAAAACCTACAGGTCTTCGATCGAGTAAGTCGGCATCACCGCTGAATCCAAACAAATGGCAGCTACCACCTAATGAGTCGAAGGGCGATAAATGGACCCGGCCACAGCGGTCGTCACCACCCCCGCCAAAAAAAGAAACACCTGCAAAAGGTCAGAAACGAGTGGTGCCGAAACGTGACTGGAGCCGACCAAAGACAGCAGATCTCCATGTTGAGAAGCATGAGGGTCAGTCGCATAAACTTCATGATCGTCAGGTGCATAAGTTTGGAAAGCCTGAACGATCAAACGTATCGGAAACAGCAGTGCAGAAAAGAGAACGAAGGAAAAAAGAGGAGGAGATGATACTCCTCAAGAAGGAGGAAGAGCGTGTTCGGCAGATGGCACAAAGACGACAGGCCAAACTCAAGGCCAAAGAAGCAGCAGAAAAAGAGAAAGAAGTGCGGGACGTCTATATTCCCGAGATCATCAATGTGGCGAATTTAGCAAGAATCTTGGGCATCCGACTAGGTTCGACCACCAACTGATATCCATTTTTTGTTTTAATTCATGGCATTGCAGAGCAATTGGTGTCGACAATGAAGGACTTGGAAATGGAAAACACACTGCATGATCATAGTATGTACGGACGAATTAGAGAAGAAACGTGGGAAGCTCAATGGCCATCTATGTAGTGCTTTCGGCAGATGAATCCAGTCTTATCGCCATGCAGCTGAATATGAACCCCATTGTGGATGCAAGACAAGCCCTAGACATCTTTCCAAGGTAACCAATGCAGGAACAACGGAGAACAAGCAGCGAATGATGATGATTTTTGCTAGACCCCCACCTGTCGATCCTAGCATATTACCAACACGACCACCTGTTGTGACTATCATGGGTCATGTCGATCACGGCAAGACGACATTGCTGGATACACTGCGTAAAACCTCTGTCGCAGCGGGTGAAGCAGGAGGTATTACACAACACATTGGTGCCTTTTCTGGTAAGGGATTGAAACCAATGAAAAAGAAAGAATAACGTCGATTGAAACATAGTGACGCTACCGTCCAAGAAAAGTATTACTTTCCTTGACACACCAGGTCACGCTGCTTTTTCAGCCATGCGAGCTCGTGGTGCCCAGGTGACGGATATCGTTGTTCTTGTGGTGGCAGCGGATGATGGTGTGATGCCACAGACAATTGAAGCCATTGAACATGCGCAGAGAGCCAATGTGCCCATAGTGGTGGCGGTCAACAAATGCGATAAGCCTGGTGTGGATTCTTCCCTGGTAAAGCAGGAATTGGCGCGTTACAATGTGCATCTTGAAGAAATCGGTGGCGAGGTGCCCTGTGTCGAGGTATCGGGTCTGACAGGTCTTGGATTGGATCAATTGGAAGAAACGATCTCGACGCTGTCCGAAATCATGGAGTTAAAGGCAGAAAAGGAGAATGGCGCAGAGGGTGTTATTATCGAGTCTCAGATTGAAAAGGGACGCGGTAACGTGGCGACTGTCTTGGTTCAGCGTGGAACACTTCGTCCTGGATCGGTTGTGGTTGCAGGACGAACATGGTGTAAAGTGCGGTCTATGACAGATCATGCAGGTCGAACGGTGAAGGAGGCACCTCCAGGTATGCCCGTCAAGGTGATTGGATGGAAAGAAGTGCCCAATGCGGGTGATGAAATGCTGCAATCGGTGGATGAGGTAAAAAAATGGGCTACATTATCACAGCGCGATGGACTAAGGGAAATTGTTGTTAGAACACGGCGAAAACAGTGGTTGATAACCGTGTTGCACGACAGCAAAGAGATCAGCAGTTACGTGATCTGGAAGTGATTAATGAAAAGCGTAGGCAGCAACGTGAACAGCTGGAACAGGAACGAATAGTTGAAAAGCAGTACCAAAAAGAAATGATGCTCTTCCAACGAGGCATGCGCGACACTGCACCCGAATCCCTTGGCAAGCGTCTAAGCGCGCTCCAGTCGTCATCGCGAGAGACAGAAGGAGACGAAGGCGGTGCGGAGGACATGCAGGAATATCGTGCGGTTGTCAAGGGTAAGACATGACATGGAGGGGAGGGGAGGGGTCCGGGGTTGTTACCCCAGTTATTGATGGGGCGAAATGGTAGGCGATGTCAGCGGTACGGTTGAGGCTGTGGTGGATTGTCTCGGCGGACTGCAGAATAAGCAAATCCGGGTCAAGGTGGTACATAGTGGCGTGGGTAACATTACGGAAGGCGATGTACAACTGGCGGCCGCATGTGAAGGTCATGTTATTGGGTTTAATGTGAAGGCGGATAAAAAGATCAAATCGGAGGCACATCGACAGGGAGTCCAGGTGCGGTCTTATTCCATTATTTACCAACTGCTGGAGGATGTCAAGGAACAATTGAGTGATATTCTTCCACCGATCATTACGACGCAGGTCGTCGGCGAAGCAAGTGTGCTACAGCTCTTTGACATTTCTGTCAAGGGTCGTGAAACCAAAACCATTGCGGGCTGTCGTGTGACAAACGGAACCATCTCCCGGAACGGACGTGTGCGCATTGTCCGAGACAAAGAGACGCTCTGGGAAGGTAAAAAGCAACAAAAGAGGAAACGCAGACAACTGAGCGCGGATTTTTCTGTAGGTGAGCTGGATACACTTCGACAGGTGAAGAAAGATATCATGGAGGCCAAAAAGGGCCTAGAGTGTGGCATGGCCTTTACGGGCTATAGTGGATTTCAGCCTGGCGATGTGATTCAGAGTATCCAAACGATAGAAACGAAACAGAAGCTATAGGAAGCCAGCTTCCCCACAAACGTGGTGTCAGATGTTGACACCTGATGCATCTGATTGGCTGGATCCACAGCTGTTCATGAAAAAGTCTAAAGCTAATATAAAAGCAACGATGTGATCGATATGCTCCTCTTTGTCTTTTTTTTTTTTATCTTTTGGGTTTCTATTAACAATGGATCGTGATGTTTCGATGAGTTCATCAGTGCTCTCTTTCTCGTCCTGTGACCATGATCATGGACTTTGGTCACATATAACCAGATTCTTTCGTCTTCCTATCAGACAGGCGAGTTCATCATCATCAGCGTCATCCACATCAACAACAGAGGTAAAACGTCGACAACGACGTGGTAGACAACGCCAACCAATAAGCGTGGTGTCTACATCCTCCAGCGCAACGTCACCTAGCTGTCCAGCGATGGTACCACCTTACAGTCCAACATACTGCAAACCGGACGAGTTTCCTTATTCAAACTTTTACGTCAAGCTGCCTGACGGCAAGTGGATGATCCGTTACCGTGACGGTAACCGGAACATTTTACGAACAGACATATGCGATGAATACCTGATTTGAAATAATGATAATAATAATAGTAGCTGTTTATTTTATTCCCCAATGACTTAGATACATTGTATACTATTCAAAACAACAGATAAAAAATCGTTTCCCCTTTTTACTGCTTACGAAGACAAAAAAAGAATTGGCGTGGTTGCGTGTTATGCCAATCAAGTGTGTTTTAAACCGGGTAAAATAGTCTCGGCTTCTGTTTTGTCGGCCGACGGAGTATGTTCCGCTAAAACCAAATCCCAAAAATAAGAGGGCGAATAGTTAAGGGAAGAAAATGCCGAATCAGAATCTTTGCAGACCGTATGACAGGTTCAGTCATACGAACCCAGGATAATGATCTCTGGCTTACGTTATCTGGAACAACGGGGGCTGTTTCGTTTAGGATTGCGAGACAAGGGGATGAAACAAGCCCATGGCGAACTTTAACGGTGTCCGTATGCAATGAATGATGTTTATCCGTCGAATTTAGCGATGACGGGAACTGGTAAAGTTTTGCACACATGCTGTCTATACCTAATTAGGCATAACTTAATCCTATCCAACGATGGTAACTTACTATTATGCCTTAGTTAAGGTAGATCTTTTATCATGTATACAAGTTAAAACAGAACTTTATAGTAACTAAAAAAAAAAGGAAGAAGAAAAAGAAAGTCATTAATTTTTTTGTTATATATGCGTTGTTGTATCGGGTTGTGGAGGAGAAAGGGTTTTTAGGGTGGCAGCATTAAAACGGACATGCATGCATTGTGCTCACATGTCAAGATCCAAGATTTTTTTTTCTCTTTGGGGAAGGTGGAAAAGAAGGCGTCGTTGAATGATTGAATATGTGGGTGTGAGAGATACGGGGAATGCATGAATGAAGAATAATAATAATAAGAGATGAAGATGCGTTTAAGGTTTTCGGCCGGTAATAAACCACATTTGAGCAGACCAGTTAAATTCCACACACTCTTGAAGATATCGTTCAACCACAGTATTGTACTCTTCAGGTTGTTCTGGGCAAAGTTTTGGTGCCATGAGAGGTTTTAGTGATTTCATGGCACTGGACCAAGCCCATAGGAATTCTTGAGCAATGGCATCTTGATTACGACCTAGAAAAAAAAACATTTAATTGATCTATTTTTTTTTCTTTTCTATGCGTTTCTTACCATACTGAACCTTCTTCTTTGTGTATTCAATTACTTCAAAACCATGTTCTGTTAACATTGGTTCCATTTTAAAGGCAATCCATGGATCCTGTTGTCGCTCCTGCATAACAGAATGTACTAATAATGGGATGAGTTGAATTGAATAAAAAGAAAGAGTATATTTTACTTACAAGATGTAACGAAGCGTTCGATCATCGGACTTTGTGATGCTTCGGTGAAATCCGACTCACCCCATTGGATGAGACCACCCGGTTTTAGTACGCGATGAATTTCTTTCAGGACAAAGGACCATTCAGGTACACGTAAGGCTGTCAACATCAAACGCATATGTACCAAATCAAAGGATTCGTCTTCAAATGGTAAACCTTCCAAAACATTCACCAATTCAAATTTCACATTATCTGGTCGAATGGTTGTTGGAAAGATATCAGACATATCGATACCGACGAATTCTTCATTAGGATGGTCCACAGCCATTTCCTAACAAACGATAAGATTTAATCAACGCGCATGGGTTAATGGGACGCGTTTTTTTTTCTTATGAAATATTTTTTTGTTGTATGTTACTTACCATGACCCATGATCCTGAACCACATCCTACATCGAGAATTTTGCCATTCGATGGGAATGCTTGTTGAGCTGATGGTAATAGATTACTTCCGAAAAGAGCTTTAATAGCAAAGTGTTGCTATATAACTATAAATTTCTATGTTATAAATGAATGATAAACCTACAGAATTTATTCTATCTTGTTCTTGTTCGTCTCGAGGTAAAAAATAAGAACTGGATTCGACATTATGATAAACACGGCCTTCAATAATAATTCTTGGTGTTGAAGTAGTTGTTGAATGTTCACTCATAATATCTGTATTCCGAGAAGGTGGTGGTGATAACCGTTTAGACTGTTTAGCTCCCATCACTGCAAAAAGAAAGTAGAAAAAAAAAACAGAGAAAAGAAGAAAAGAATGACAACTGTAATTTTTTTTTTCCTTTTTTTTTTTTTTTTTTTTTTTTTTTTTTTTTTTTTTTTTTTTTTTCATTCTCTCTCGTTTTTGGTAACACCAAAAAAGATCTATCTGTTGTTCTTTTCTTTTCTCTTATTTCCTACATTCTAATAAGTTTAAAACATCATTTTATTTTTCTATCTTTTTTTTTACCTTCTTATTTTTTACTTTTTTTTTTTTTTTTATGAATCATTCATTTTTTTTTTGTTGTTGTTTTAGTATGAAATGGTATCTGATTTCTTTTCATCGGGAAAATAGTGATTTCCAACATAACCTTTTTTTGTAACACGTTCTAAAGGGTCCGCTTGACATACAGAAAAAGTTCCCGCGCACGCATGCTTAGACAGACCCAGCCCATCTATGATTGTGTAACTTGAACGCGATAAAAATATAGTTACTTTTTAGTCCGGCCCGGCAAATCTATACTAGAACATAAACACTAACTCCTCCTCCATCTTCATCATGCTCATCGAACAATTCATGACCACTCAATCTTCACCATAAAAGAAAAGGAAAGTGATAGAAAAAAGAAAAAATGGTAAATAACCATGCAATTTATTTTTCTTCCTTTTTTTTTTTTTTTTAGAATGAATTGTGTATAAGGCGCAGTTCAAGTAGGACGCCCCCGCCAATACCGGCGACAACGCCTTAAGAAGTGGCCTGTCGTGCATGGTTATGAAATATACCAGTAACCATGACACATTTGGCTTGGCTGTGTGTCATGATAACAAATGTACCGCAGTACCAAGAAATAAATCAAACTTTCGTTTTATTATCCTACGCCACAAGTACAGTTTATGACATACCTGTTCTTTCACAAAAATCATAGAAAACACTTCGTGTCATCTGATTTTTTAATCTAATAGATAAAGATTACCCTGTAGAATAAAAAGAAAGAAAGAAAAAAGATAGTAGTAAATTGTGCAGCTGGACTATCTTCAGGGACCAGTACATGTCGACTAGGTGTAACGTAGCTGTTAATTAATGAAGTAGATTTCCCGTTCGATGTGAACGAGGCGGCTTTAGGTTTCATCGATCGACGACAAAAAAAAAAGTACCTGCTACTGTTGAAACGGGGTACTATTTATACAATTCTTGTATATATTTCCATTCATAGGATTGGTAAGACGAAGGTTTTGTGTTTGTGAAAGGATAACAACGTGTATGGTCAACTGGGTACTATGGGGAAATCGTTACCATATCATGCAAGATTTTGCCTTGGTGGTACAGTAGAAATTCGCCGGACCGGACGAAAGGCCGGGTCTTTTAGTCAGTTTCACGTTACACAGACGCATGTTGGCTCGATCATCTTTGGATTACCTCCGCTTTGTCAAATAGGATTAAACAATAAGACAATACAAACATCATGATGAAAAATATGTTTTTCTTTTCTTTTCTTTTTACAAAAAACTAGGTACAATGCCTTGGAGGTTCAGGAGATCTCCCAAAAGAATGGCTGGCGGTAGTTCGGCTGAATACTGAAACATGGCAAATGTCACTTCAAGTTGGTTTAAATTTGGAAATGCACGTGTACATTGGAACATGTAAAAAAAAATTGAACATCTCTAAAACGGGCGGCTCCCCGCTCATCAACCCCATGATACTCCTGGATTGCTTCAAGTTCAATCAATAATACAAACATTGTTTCTACGTTCTGCTAAAAATATAGAAAAAAAAAAAAAAAGAGAGAGAGACAAGCTGAAAGAGAAACAGAAAAACGTGCATTTTACAACGAAATCCTAGCCGCCCCGCCACCGGCGATCATGGCACAGATAAGGGATCGCGGGATTGACTGAGAAGATTCACAGAGAGAAACAAGGCAAATATTCACCTTTCCAAGACATACATTGATACATTTGATCTAGACCTTAGTCTATGCATGAAAGCAGTTTTAACTTTCGTCGGTAAATTTTCTCACTTTTCTTTTGGTAAACCACCTTGCCATACGAACCATAGAAAATATAAACTAATCCCTGTTCGACGTGCAATGACGCTCTGTCCGAGAACCTTGCTTTACAGAAATGAGGAATGCCCATATTCTGCAGGTAATTTACGCGTTCATACCAATCTCCTCAAACACACGGAGGCAAAACACTTATCCGGTTTCCATGCCTGACGGGTTCAACCACGAGGGACGAAATACCGTACATCTCATTTTCAAAAACCTTTGCCACAGTAACCCCAAAGAGGTTGGTACGAAATGGGAAGCTATATTTGACACACTTCCCATAAACGTGGTAGCACAATAAAACTAAAATGTTGGCACGGACTGCCGAAAAATAAATAGATACAGTATAATGATAATTTCGTGTACGAAGACGGATGAGAATATGCTGTAGTTCTGGAAATGAACGTTGACCAGGACTAGATCCTGAAACACACATGCACATTTGGAAACAGCCAAGTAAACGATCGTGCCTATTCTCATTGCATAACCAGTTTCTATACAGTACATCCTACTGCGGCATGAAGGATAGAAGTTTACAGTTTTACCTGCAGGCTAGAAGAGGAAACATAATAATCGTTTGATGCTCCTATTCAGCTACAGGCATCACAAACACTCGAGAGGTACAGATATGAAGGAAGCTTAGTACTCTTTATCCGGAAAGAGAAGGAGTCTAAGAAAACTGGGACGCTCTTCATAACCAATAAGTACAAGGCTGACCACATCTACCAAGCTCTCTGATGTAACCCATCCCCATCTCTGTACGTATCCCCAAGTCTGATGATTGCTTCAGCATTTCTCTGATCCGCTGCTTTTCTATACCACTTCAGCGCTTCGTCTAAGCTTTGAGCTACGCCCTTTCCGTCTCTGTACATACCTCCAAGTCTTACTTGTGCCACAATATTGCCCTCGTAAATCGCATCTGTATACCATTTAATCGCTTCATAGTAGTTTGATATGTTCCTTTTCCATCTTTGTACATATCTCCAAGTCTGACCTGTGCATCAGAACTCTTCTCGTTCGCTGCTTCTCTATAGCATTCAAACGCTTTATCAGAGTTTTGATCAACTCCTTCTCCATCTCTGTAAAGGTCTCCAAGTCTGATTTGCGCCTCGGTATTGCCATGATCTGCTGCTTTTCTTTACCATACAAGCGCTTTCTCGTAGTCTTGGTGCACCCCCATTCCATCTCTAAACATATCTCCAAGCATTACTTGAGCTTCGACATCATTCTGATACGTTGCGCCTATATATCAGTTAAGCGCTTCATGTAGTCTCGATCTACTCCTTTTCCATCTCTATACATATCACCAATTCTGACTTGTCACTACGAAAAAACATCTTGGATTTATCTTGGACAAATCCCATTAAAAAATATCTCGGAGCAATCTTGGATTTCGACACTTTTTTGAGATTTTTTAAGATATTTAAGATTATTTTAAGATTTTATCAAGATCCACCAAAAGCAGATATCGAGGAACAATGAACGGCTTGTACGCGAGCAAGAAATGTAAGTACTTTTTCTTTTATATATTACTATTAGCAGATGAGCTTACAGCGATATGTGTGCTACAAACTTATATGTATCGCCAGCATTTTTTGTAGTATCTTCTTATCTTCGTTGAAATTTGATGAGGTGGAAATGCAGTATCTAGAGCAGCAGGAGGATGCTCACGTTGCCTCGTTGCAATTCTCCATTGTCTGGTTCCTGAGCTTTTAACATAACTGCCACGTAAATAAGAGCCATCGTTTTTTGAGCAGGGCTGAAGTGTGTCAAAGGTGATAACCAAATCACTGTCGAAACTGACATCCTCATTTTCAGAACTTGTATCGTTGTTGTCGGTTACAGTTTCTATAGTGGCTATCGGAGTAAAATGTTTTCCAGACCCTTTTAGTTCCAAGGCTCTACGCTTGTTTTGGACGTCCCATTTTGAGGAGTTAATGAAGTATATCTCACGTGCGCTTCATACGCGATGGACAGCTAAATATTTACCGACTTTCGTTAGCTTCTCCACCAACGTTTCAATTATGGGTCGTCCCTACTTAAAGACCACCCTTTGTTTAACAACTTTAGACAAAGTAACGAGTTAACTTTATGCTAATTGACCTTCTCTACCATAATAACTCGTTATTTTTTTATATGGCAGGTTTGCATCTCGTTATAAGCCTTACAAGCTCGAGCAAAAATTTGGTCGGTTATGGCTTTGGTGCACCATACTCTCATTTCTCGAAAATCAGTCGCTCCCCAGACATGTCATCCAGGCCCAAAATGAAGCGTGACGTGCAGAATTTAGGGTTCCGGAACTCCAAATTGCATTGTTCCGCAGCACTCACACAGAATCAGCACTCAAATGTCTCAATCCTCTCCCATGGACGTGGGTGTCCAATGGAAACTGTTCTGTCTTGTCGAGGGCGAAGCTATCTCGAGGGCATTCTCCGTGAAGATTGCGCCGACAGAGACAATTGCTGACCTCAAAGATGTAATCAAGGGAGAAAAGGCTCCCGAATTTGACGACATTGCTGCGGACAGGCTCACCCTCTGGCTTGTGGAGATTCCATACATCGACAGCGACAACGTAGTCTTGCTCGACACTTTAGATGTAAAAGAAAAACTGAAACCCATGGAAGAAATCTCGGATATGTTTGAGGAGGGCCCACCTAAGAAAACACTTCACATAATCGTGCAGCGGCCTCCACCAGGTAATGCTTTGTTTTCTTTGATTAACACGGAAATTCTATTGTAGCAATATCTTATCTACCATGAATTTCTCTAATATATAATTTTTAGAGTTGAAAAGAGGCCGTGACGAAGACTACGAGATACCAAGCGTCAAACGTTTCAAGCCTAACGGCACAGTGTACAAGGGACTCTGCAAATATGTCTATTATGCTGACCAAACAAAGAGTAATGAGCCTCTTATCGAAGGAATACGCCACGGTGAATTTGTACAGGTGTTTGGGGCCAGGGCCTCTGGGAAATCCTCGCGTATCATGGATGCTATAGATACGCTTACGAAGGGCGGCTTTGAATGTATATAGTAAGTGATTTATTTCTCCAATCTAAGAGTGTTTCGTACGAGTAACTGGGTAATACCTTTCGAAACAGTGTTGACTTCCAGGGTATTAATACAACTAGCGCAGAAACCTTTTGGACTACTCTTAGCCAAGACTTGAGTATCTTTCGGATTCCAATCGAGTTTAATAACA
>JNEV01001157.1:0-119204 GCA_000697495.1 Saksenaea oblongispora B3353 | reverse complement strand
CGTAATTAGACCCGGTAGATTGCATCCGGCCTAAGGACCCAGAAGCTTTGACCGCTAAGAGGCTATATAACTGAAATTTCGTACCAGCATCCGTCTACTACTAGTGATCAGTAAGGAGTCGTTGTGCGGATGACGTGGATCTTGAAAATGACGTCGCTTTTAAAGGGCTGAAAGAAATGGGAGTGTGTACTGATCTTTGATAAAATGAAGTTTGTTCGATCGCATTACTTTAAGAGATTGCAAGACGTTGACACAATCGTTAAAGAATGATACAAACGGACTATCAAGTGCCACAGCAGTAGTTGGAATAATGTGGCCCAAGCGCCATTGGAAATGTTTTTGGTTTTTTTTATTGCCTTTACAATTAGACCGCTGTCAGGGTGAACGGCCCCCAGGAAATAACCCCAACCCAGCGAGCGATGCTTCTCACATCCAAAGATGTGGGCAGTTCGGCTTACGAGACTTATATCATGATAAGCCTAAAAGTCTACGGGAGTGCAATGTCAACCATTAGGTGCCTTCTAATGAAGACCATGATACCCTAACGGTTGGGGAGATATCCCAGTTTGAAGAAATCCTTTTTTCCATGAAGTAACCCCTTTTTATACCATTTGAGATGGTGGACTGCTGAAGGAAACTTGTCACGTATGTGACTGGACCGATCCATGGAAGGCATGGCTGTCATCTGGAAAGCATCCTGCGCAGCACACTTACAGACGGTGTTTTAAACTGTAGGTCAGCGTCCAATCAAATTGCATACAGTTCTCAATAGAAGCCAAAAAAAATACAGGTTCGACCTGTGCATTTGGACGTCCGCAAACAGACATTTTATATGCCAACTGCAGCAAGGCTGCTGTTCTTTCTTTAATCGCCCGTTCTACTCACTTGTCTACCTGCATCGAGAATCTTCTCCTGTCTGTGCCTATCGAGCATCTATATAATCGTACGTCTGATCATGTTGTGCGCCCGATCACTTTTCTACCGAAGCCGCCCGCTCCCCCAAACATGCCTCAACTTTGGCGGGCATTATCTATTATAATAGATGTTAGCACCGGTAAGGCTTTTGTCATCGTACTCAGTCAAATACTGATCTAATAAATAGTTGCAATACTTGAGGAATTTTTTGCGTTGTCTGAAAACCAAGTGGAGTGTAAGTACTGAAACAATCAACTTAAATGATTTGATTCAAGCCCGTTATTTTATGAGCGCGTCATGGTTTGTAGGCAGCGCAAAAAGTCCTTTCGAGTGACGCATGTTCTTTTAAAAAACAATATATTCAGAGGTGGACTTACTATCCATAGTCAATCTATGCCTTTGGCATATCAGTTTACAAACCACAATTTACCGTAGGCACCGCAATTTTTGTCAGGTAGATTGGGTGCATACGCACTATAGGAATCATCTAAGCTATATTTGGAAAATACAATTGATCTTTGAAAAATATATTCTTAAAAGGCCTTAGAAAAATCCAAGAAGTTGACAGAGGTGAGGCCAAAGATGTGGTAGTAGTTCTTCTGTCAAACTTCATATCTTTCTAAGCAAGTCTAAGTCTACAAGTCAATTTTTTCAGGTGGGTTATCCAAGGAGCCATCGGTACCAAGGTAGGCTACTACCACATTGCTAAATGGATCTAGTATCGAGTACAACATACCCTTCTTGATGCTGTTACTTGACCGAAAATAATCTGCCAACCACGGCCTCAGCGTATGTTTTAGGAAGGCCGCGCCTATCTACAAAAGCTTCATCTCATCAATTGTTCTTTACATCCCGCAGATGAATTATCTCGCGAAGAACACCGTGGTCCCTACCAACATATACATAATTTATTGACCTTTAAACTATATCTGCAATCAATCTACTGCAAACATCAAGAAATGGATACACGCTACGAACGTGCTGTTCTCCGTTAGGATCGGCATCCATGCGTCTTGCAATGAACTTTTGCAGCTGACCATTCTCGTCATCATCGTCCCCATCAATATTTTCAGGAAACTGCAGCCCTTGTAACCCAGTCGTGTTCTTCTGTAATGTTTCCTCCAGTGCAGAAAAATGTTTTCCTACTTCTTCTTGACTAGCGAGCCTGGATGTATCGACGTTTTTGAAGTCAACCAAGTAGCTATTATTGTCCAGTTTGTATAGCTGCAGGTCAAATTTTACTTCAAGCCCAATCGAATCATATCGATAACGACAGCGTAGATGGTAGGTATCTAGGGTCCTCCATTCCTACAAGGTTGTCAGCTGCGTATGCAAATTAGTTTTTAAACATACCATGCCAATGTTCTGTAAAGAGCGATAGATTTCGAGCATCACTTCCCATGCAGGACATTTACTACGAATGCCAAAATGCCATTTTGATCTGGGTTTTTGAGAGCGTTTATACTGTGTGGTTTGCGCAGAAAGGTATTTCTGTTGCGCATTTCTGCCGCGGTTTGAGTTGCCCCTTGAAAGTGACGAGGAAATGGCTCCAGGAGGGGGAGTGCCTGTCATTGGCGGTATAGGCTGCCCGCTGTTCGATGACGCCCACCAAGAAGAGGATTCTTTAGCTAAATATACTGGTTAGCTTGAATTGTTACACATAGATTATGCATACAGGGCATATGTATTTCAGATTTTGGTAAACTGGAGCTCAGAACAGATATGGATGATTTTCCATCGTGATGCGTATCATCATCATGATTTTCTGACCGAACCTGCTAAAACTAGTATGAGTACCTTGTTTCTCGAAATTATCCAAAGCTATAAACTTACATCAAACGTTGTATTCCAAGGAGGTGGTGAAGTAGCAAAAAAACTTTGGATATTGTTGTGTTTAGCTGTAAACAACTGTTGAGTATATCTTGTACATGGCTAATGCTTGACTTACAGTCCTGCAGCAGCCTTTTGTGATCTACAACCAATTGATATGCGACTTTGAATTGGTTATTTTCTTTTTCGTCCAGTGATTTGTAAATCGTTTCCTTCGGATAATTCATTTTCTACAAAGTACTATAAGAACGATGGTGCAGTAAAGTGATAATATACCTTGCAGAGCTCGGTTACTATTGAATCGTCAATGGGCTGACAGCTGTCATCTTGAGTAGTAGGAAGTGGGCGAAGATAGTCCGGAAGGTTTGTATTAAACCAAGGATTTTGTCTAATCCACCAAGTGGTTAAGCTTCATGAGCCAGTTGTACATTCGTCATACCGAATTTCATGAATCGTAATACGCTTCATGGGATCCACAACCAGCATGGATGTCAGCAAGTACTTGGTTTCGGGACTAAGAAAAGACGGCATTGTATAGATTCCACCGTTGATCTTTTTGAACAGCGTAGGAATATATTCATCGTCAAAAGGTAATCTTCCACAAAGCATGACATAGAGAATAACTCCGCAGCTCCATACGTCGACTTCAGGTCCAGCATAAAGCCTATTTGTTGTATACATGAGACGAAATGTCAAGAGTTTACACAAACATACTTTCCCGAGATCACCTCAGGCTTAAAACATATAAATTTGGTAAGTGGTCAAGAAAAAGTCATATAAAATACACTTACAGCTGCATAGTTTGGACTACCACAACTTGTCTTCAGAAAATCACCATCTGTCATAATGTTCGAAAGACCAAAGTCAGCAATCTTGACGTTATTGTTCCCATCCAGCAGTAAACTTTACAAACATTAGTTGTTCATCAGATGTTCTTCCTCTTTTTTTTTTTTTACTCACTTTTCTGGTTTGAGATCTCTGAAAACAAGCAGTAACAATTTAAAATCCATATACACTTTCATGCTTTTAATAGTTACCTGTGAACTATTTTATGTCGGTGACAGTATTCTACTGCACAAATGATTTGTTGAAAAAATGATCGTGCATCTTCCTCTGACATCTTAAGAAGTTTTGTGAGGTGTTGAGATAGCAACGTATTATGCAGAACTTACACGCCCTTTCTCGACAATATAATTAAAAAGCTCTCTTCCGGCGTATTCTATGACCATAATTATATCGGTTGGTGTCGTGATCACTTCGTAGCTTATCGTGGCATGAGATTGAGTAGCAGCTGTCAGTCGACTTACAGTTTGATAATGTGAGGATGGCGAAGTAATTTCAGATACTGGATTTCGCGCTTTACTCGTCCTCCCATGTCCATGCTTGCTATCTTCCTTCTGTTAATGATCTTGAGAGCAACTTTTTGGTTGGTAATAGCATGGACAGCCACTGCATAAGCGAGCAACATTAGTTCAAATCACAACGGCAGTTCCTGGTATACATTTGACTTTTCCAAAAGATCCGGTGCCGATCGTTTTCAATATAGTATATTGTCCGATCCGAATTCTGTTGTTTGAATTCGACGACATGTTTGAACGTTGAGATGAGTCAGGTAAGAAGTGAGGAAACAGAAGTATAGTCTATCTAACACGAGATTTAAGCCCCGTTCGATTCATCGGACAATCAATCTCCGGTCATATTCTTGTTTGGCGATATGCTTGCGCTGTCAAATGAATACTGTGTTCGTGTTGGGAATTCTTATCGGTGCTAACAACCCAAATAAAATCGCTTCGTAAGACTAATATAGGCAAAATAGCATATGGTAAAATTTAAATCCTTGACGGGAAGCGGTATTCTCGACGGCGATGTTGTTTTTGAGACGCAAGAACTCCGCAGGTCAAACTCAACCGCTCCAAATGGCACCTGCTATCCAGAGCACACGCTTACTGGTGTTTATATCCCAGCAAAACTTCCAATAATCTTTGCATTCTAGAATACTGTGATGCCGATATTAAACCCTTGATGCTAACTTTTATGCTACTTTCTACTATGTTACCGACTGCATATCTGCAAAGCAAGGAGTGTAGAACAGCAATTCAGTTATACCTACGAGGAAAGATACCCATCAAATTTCACCATCGCAGACGCAATAAGGTCGGCCAACACTGGTTCATGACGGTTCTGCGTTACTTTTTGTAATTCATAAGTCTATTAAACAAAGCATCGTTAAAAACAATCAAAGGCAACTTTTTTGTTTCTTGCGACCACAAATAGCGACCCATTTTGAGCTGGAGAGCTATCATTACAAAATACCAAACTACGTTCATAACTGACTCTTCAACATGTTTTGTTATCTTACGAAAATAACCTCTCCCTTCGTTTCTTCCGTTGCTCCCATTTTTCTCTTTGTCAGTTGCATTTTTGCCACCATCAATGAGAATGTCCATGACATAGGTTTGAGGGTGCCTACACGATTTGACGTGGTGTATATATTTATGATAGAAAAACACGTTTTTCTTTCTTTAAAAAAAAAAAAAGTCTCACTGTCGAAAGTTCCTCGCGGATATCTTGAAATACCGGAAAAAGTTGAGCAGTTTGCTGATGGTGTCCTACCCGTTCTTGTTCTCGCATGGCGGGCAAAGCAGATCGTATCCCGCGTCTTTAATATAATTTATGGCAGCAATAGCGGAAATTCTGACCGAGACAGCTCTCTCTGGCTCGATAGCGTTTTATATATCACACCAACCGTGATTATGCCCTCCTGTTCTCACTCTATGAAAACGACACGTAATATTAAGAATACGAGACAATGATTCCTGTAAATAGCTGCCTTGATAGCATCTATGATAAATGACTTTCTATAAAAGTTCTTTTTATTCAAGACGTGCAGAAGCTCGATTAAGTGTAAAAGCTCCCTCAAAGAACTATTCTCCAGAAATCTTTTAGTTTACCTAAACATTGGTGGATGAAAGCTTTGGATCAGCAAAGATTGGATCATAGGGATCAACTCAGCCAATAGCTGTACCGGAGAGCTGGAGCTGGGGATGATGAAATTATTGAGGAGTGATATTTGCATCTTCCAGTTGCTGATACCTATGTCTACACCTAGACTTTCTAGTATTCGGTTTGTCAGTTGGTGATTGACAAAAATATAACAAACAGTAATCCAAGTATCCCGTCTGACCTACTTGCTCATTGTCAACAATTTCGAATTCAGCACCCTTTCGTTCTGTTTCCTGTGCAAGGATTTTCCGGTTACAGCGACTCACTTGCAGCCGCATGCAAAACATTGGCAACGACATATACCAGCAATATTGTTGAAAATTTTGAAAGCTGTGTGGTGCAATTTTCTTTTCGAAAGTTAAGGGCCTCAGTACCGGTATGCGGTGTTCAGACAGGTAGAAATATGCTAACGAAAATTTTGCTTTTTTGCTTCATCAGAGGCTTCCGAACGGTTCTATCAATGCTTTTGCTACGGAGTATGTCTATGAGCGATTGCGGGAGGGGATTGTCGATGGCCGGAGGCGGTTGAATTGATATCCGTTGATATCGTGAATGAGGTTAACTCTCTCTGCGAAGAGCTCTCTGGTATTATTCCTCGTCCTGCTACGACAGAGGCCATGTCCGCTTCTCCTGGAAAATTTGTCCCAGCGCTTCGCCATATCTTGCAAATCTATGAAGAGGAGCACCAACATGCCGAGGAGTCAAACGAGAATCTACCGCGACTCTTTAGCTTGTCACCATTACCATCGACACACTGGCGTTTTGCAACCATCAACGCAAAGGCATTGGTATGCTTGACTCCACTCTCGTACCTAACTGGATATGAACAGAACCTTGCCATGTTCCATACTATCTTCGACTTTCGGAAGTTGGGCTATAACAAGTAAGACTTTTGGTATGATGAAAGGAGGGAACTAAAAGTATTCAAAACTAGTCTTGAAGAGTTAACGAACTCATCAGAAGATCGTGGTGTCGTCTTTGTCAATAAAATAAACTTGGACGGATTCGCTGTAGACTTCCAATTTGCAAGAAAACAGAATTGGCAATAGTTGATGTCGAGTTGGGTCCTAGCGATTTCACTGCAGAAGATATCAATGACCATTTTAGGCCATGCGCTGTTGGTCCCGGCCGTTCCCAAGTTTTTACTGCTTCGTATGGCTGCGGTAACAATCCACATGAAGTTCGCAGATGTTTGACACGCGAGTATTACACATACACGGGTTCACCACTACGTCAGAATAAGCTTCAAGCTGAGAAGAAAGCGAATGGTATCGAAGAAATTGAGACGGAGATGATGACGGGGAAAACACATAATATCAGACTTTATGGTGATTATGTTCGGTATCTCTCTCAACATTTGGACACGTTGTTTGCATTTTACGGTACCTCAAGAGCTGAAGAACGTTTTCGTAATTTTCAAGGCCGACAGCGAGCATCTGAGGAAATGGGCAATATATTAGTTACAGGAGGCAAGAAATACAACACGAGAAAGCGCAAAAATACAAAATGGAACAGAAGGCTGCGAAAGAAAAATAGAAAGAAACGTAAAAAGAAAAAAAAAGACTGTCGGGTAGGAAACTTTTATTTTGTTTGGATTGATATGACTGAAGCGATAGGCTATCAGGCCCGCCGACGTCAACAATGCGGTCATCTTTAGCTCGTTGCAAAGGTATAAGAAAGTAGAAACCTTCGCCTTATGAGGACATAAACAAGATGCCACTGATCGTATTTGGCGATGCCATGTTTGGCAAGGACACTATGAAATTCAAGGGGTACAAACCAGGAGTCGTAGGAAAGCTATGGAAGAGGTTAAAAAGAAGAGAGCGACGAGGAGAATTGATCGTAGTCAAGATGGACGAATATCTAACATCACAGGTACCAGAGTATATATAGAACAGGAAGTTGAAACTTTTTATAGATATGTCACAACTGCAATGATCGGACATTAGACGAGGTAGAATATGTTCTAGTGGGAACTGCTGGAGCAATGTGACATTTATCGTAGCCAAAACTTTGAGAGAATGTAGGTATTCTTTGAGTTAGTACATGCACTACTAAGTGGCCATTGCCTGATCTTTAATAGCTCCACGTTGGAAACGACATCTTCAGGTGCAAGCGACTGTTTCTTTTCCTCATGGAAATTAGGATATGCTGAGACGAAGGTGTTTGATATGGATGAGTGTACTGTATGAAAAAAAAAAGCGTAACTTTATCCAATGATTGGGAAGCTGATTCAAAGGAACTTGTATAACAGCGTTTTCTATCCACATACGCCATGTAATTCTTGTTGCTTTTACAGGATCCGTACAATTCTCGATCAAATAATGCAATATCTTTGTTGGAAGAAAAAGATGTAATATCGGAATAGGAGTAGCGAAAAATAGGGGGTACGGGTTTAAAGAAAATAGTCCGGTACTGATTTTTTTGCGGGTGCACCATGGAACTCTTGCTGCAACCTTGTTTAGTATTTTTCATGCAATGACTGATTGTTTACCTGTGGTGCAGCATCAAATAACTTGTAGTCTTGTTTAAGATAGTCATTAATTTGTAATATTGCCGCGATATTGCCACATCTATTACAGAGAAAAATGAGTCCGATGACGGAGAAGACTGAAATAAAGATACCTGTAACAATAGTTAGGAGCAGACCATACTGTAACCACGGTATTGTTAAACATGTGTTTATAGCCTTCCATCACCAATTGATGTGCACGTGCAATCAATTCAAGGCTGTTTGTGTGTAAAAACTTTTTCATGGTTAGTTTACCAGCAGTGCTCGTCACTGTACTCACGCTTTGAACGACGTCTCCACCAAACAAATAACCAGCACCACGAGGGCTGTAACCCCATCCATCAATATCTATCATCGTAATGTGAATTGGTATTGGATAGCGTTAGTATGTTTACCTTCAGGGTCGGACCATAAGAGATCGCACATTGCACCGTCGTGGGGCACTTCTTGTTTTCGGTCGATTGTGCGAATCTTTACCTTTGTTATCAACCGTCCTGCCACAAACATGGTCCTACCTGATCTAAAGTAGTAATACTTGGAGAAAGACCGCCGTGAACACAGAAAATTTTGTTATCAATGATAGCGCTCAAACTCAAATAGTCAAAAATTTCACAACAGTATCGCCACACATTCGCGGAACCAAATTTACGGAGACACTCTTCGTAGAATCCATAAACCTGGGTGATTTGTCTGCTTTCGTGATTTCCACGAATAAGTGTGATTCGATCCGGATACCGTACTTTGAGTGCCAATAGTAGCAAAAATGTCTCGACTGAGTAGAACCCTCGATCCACAAAGTCGCCTATTGCGTAATCGTTGGCAAAGGTGTTTCCGGACCATATGTAGATGCGTACCCATAAAAAGATAATTCGTATCCGGGCATTCGCCGCCAACTTTGAATAACTCCTTCAAATCGTGAAATTGGCCTTTTTTACGTTAGCTGTTCATTGTTGGATGCAAACATAACACTAGTGCAAATACCATGAATGTCGCCGCAAATCTAGAACAGCTTGAGAAACTCAATCTCTTATAATGCAAACCGTACCGTCACAGGGGCATCAACCCTCTGTACATTGCTTTCTTCTATTAAAATTTCTCTTGCTTTGTTGCACAATTCTTTAACTTCTTGCTCCGTGATGATTTCCCCCCTTCTTAATTGGTCTAGCTGTCTGTTTATGGTTATGTTAATATGTGTCATGATTGATGTGACCAAGTCGCACCTGTCAAGTTGTCCCATGGTTTAAATGTTAATGTGATGGAAACGCAACAAAATAAAAAACTGCAATAGGATTTTCCAAGTGACTTCGCGTTGTGTGAAAGGTTATTTTGCGCTGGCGAATAGGAGTGATAAGAACTGAATGACAATCTCCGCGCAGACGATCTTTGATTGTAAAACAGCGTGCTTCTTTAACCCACTTTACGTTTCTTCCGCATTATAACTACGATAAGTGTCTTTTATTACAAGGAAATTAAATACCTTTCACTGGGAGTATATGTTGATCAGGCCTCGTCTAAGATCGAAATGCTGGAGAAAATGGAATGATGAATAAGGATGATGGCTGATGCTTCGTCTGTACGCATGCGTTAAGAGATGTATATGGATCAGAGGACGCTCTAGTTAATACTTTCAACATTGTAAATATAATAAGTATTTGACGAGGATATAAAAAACGGAAAAGGATTGTGGTCAGAAGGTCGCATAAACGACGCTCTTTGATTCAAATAATCGAAAAAGATCAGACAGCGAAGGAAACAGCTATAGTTACTGATGTAAATATTTTCAACCTTTTAAAATGTATAACGATGACAAAGAAAGTGTTTACCTGACGTCCAAAAGAAGCCTCGCGCTCAGTGCTGCAGTACGTTGGCTGAGACCCATTCTCAATTTCTCAGGGTACGTCAAGAAAAACCTGTCCACGATTCTGGCTGACATTGTAAGGTCCTTTGTGAAGCTTTCAGCAGATTTACTGCATTGGCCACAGTAAATGGTGCAGCACATCTATAATCCATAATTTTAGTACTCGGCTTTGGATGCCTACTGCAACATGAAAATTTCATACAATTTCATCGTGTCAGTATGATGAAGAGACAAATAATAATCAACTTTAACGCGACAGAGTTGTTCCAAGCTTGAATAAAAATAGTTTTTGCATCTTGAAGTTTGCTGAGTTTTCTATAGTGGGCACAGGTATGACCCCTACTTCGAAACAGAACAGAGTATTGGATAAATCTTTTGTTCTGTAATGAAAGTACGTACAGCAATGGTCCGATCGCGCGAAGAAGATTCGTAACATAACTTTGTCTCAGCTTTTGACAGATTCTAACCATTGTCTAAGAGACTTACTCATCATCGTAGACTAGGTATCTACGACTACTGGGGTTTTCCGTTGCACTGGCGCTTTCCGGAGTGCTTTTTTGACGCTCCAACAAAGATTTTATAGGCGCGGACGTTCTATTATACTTGCCCATAACCAAAACGTGTTGGCGCTTAAGGATGGAAGCTCTGCGTCCAAAAAAAATGGGTCTGCGCTTGCAGATAGAAACTTTACGATTACAATAAATATTGCGCTTAAATAACTGTAACTTTAATTTATACATATGTTACTGAATTCATTGCAAATGTCATCAGTAGAGATATATCTGCTACGTTCTTTTCTGATGCAACGACCAGCTGTTGACTTGTCATTCCAGAAATTTCAGCAGCTTTCCAGATTGCCATCTGTTCTTGAAAATAAAGCCGGAAAAGCACATTGATCTGTGACTCTGTAACTCTTTAGTATCCCCTCTTTTTTGAAATATCTTGATTCTTGCTAGTTGGAGGAGAGTGGGTATCATCATTATCGTTCGCAGCGCCTGTATTAGTACTGATAGGTTTCTTGGCGCACTTTTCTGGGCTTTGAACATTAGTTACAGAAAACCCTAAGTGAGATTCTTCATCGCTGTCACTGGCACAGGCGCTCATATAATCAACGTCAAATCGATAAGAAGAGGCACACATTTTAAAATTGAAATCGGGTTTAGCTTGACAAATTTATTACTGCCCATCACTTGCAATTGAGATGAGATAAAATTCAAGCCCGGGAATTTTGTCCTAACTAGTGGAACAATGATGGAACAGCTCGTGAAAACAATGTGGGGCAAGCTACGGAAGTGAGCTGGCATAAATGGGACACGTTCGTGAGATGGGACAGCTGGTGAAGAATTAGGACAGATGATAATGGGACATTAGTATTTAAAATCGCATCCTGAATTATGATATTTCCATAGACTTATCGAACATTTATAACGACCTTTATCTACGAATTCAATTGTTTAACCGATTATGCTACTGAGCATGAAAGCAATGACGCTGAAATTTCCATGGAGGTGGATGTTTGGACTTCTGTAAACAACAATGGCAGTAGACGTCTAGTGAATCAGAGATTTAGCAGCTAATGACGTCCACAATAAATATTTGCAGCAAAATTGACATTGGATGGTCTTTTGACTCAAAGTCTTGAAGTAATTCATGCAGAAAAAGAACCTTAGTCAAACACTGACTGTGATGCTACCAATGAACCAGTCCGGAAGGAGAATATCAAGTCATCCAGAAGACTAGGGGTCCAAATCGGAAGTATACTGACAAGCAAATTGAGCAACTGTTCGTTCTCGTGATTGAACAAGGAAGGGAGTTGCTACAGATACTCAGGACTAACGGCTTAAGGACATTCATATAATCTCTATCAAAGCAACTACCAAATAAATTCTTAAACAGACTGATAGTAACTTAAATGGTAATAAAACTCCTGAGCATCCGTAACCTGAGCGCCTGTAAAAAGAGTATCCGTAACGTAAGTGCCCATAACTTGAGCGTCCGTAAACTGAGTGTCCGTGAACTGAGCGTCCGTAAACTTGAGTGTTTATTCGTAGCTTGAGTGTTCGTTTATACCCTAAGTGTCCATCCGTAACACGCGTTCTGCGGACACAGAGTGTTTTTGTTAGGTTTGTCTACTGTCAGCTTTTATTCAATAGTTGCTTTAATGGAGGTTACATATGTGTCCCTAAGCCGCTAGTCTTGAGTGTCCGAGCAATTCCCAGCATAAAAATAGAGAGGGGCTGCGTTCGGAAAACCAAAAATGTGAATTCTATCCGTCTGAGCCACTTGTGAACTAGCGCTGTAGCACTAGTTCAAGCGAACTTAGCTACAAATATAGAACACACAGTCCGAGAGAGGAAAATATCTTCTTTTTTTCCCCATTCTAGTTGCCATGGTCTTTGGGCATCACAAGAATGGAAATCGTGTAGAGGAAGCCATGCCTCTCACTGGCCCTTTGGCTTCACCTCAAAGTGGACAGGAAAAGACAGGCCAATGGATTGACGAAGTGCCACCCCATCTCGAACCCTACCTGCAGACCGTGCCAACACAGGGTCTGACAGATAGCCAAGTTGCAGAAAGACTAGAACGCTTCGGCCGAAATGAATTACCTGAAAAAAAGAGAAACAAACTGCTACACTTCCTTTCTTTCTGTAAGCTTGAGAGTTGGACTTGGGCACAACTTATATCTTTCTGTTAGTTACGGGCGCAATTGCGATCCTGATGGAGATATCTATTATTCTTACGGCGATTACGAAAGACTGGATAGATTTTGGAATTATTCTTGGCATGCTCATAGTCAACGCCCTTATTGGTTATGTGGAAGAATCCAGGGCAGAGTCCGCGATTGCCGCCCTGAAAAATACACTCGCATTAAAAACACGATGTTGGCGCTCCGGACAACTGAAAGAAGTTGAAGCAGCAGAACTGGTTATTGGCGACGTTATTGTTTTACGTCTCGGCGATATCGTCCCCGCGGATGCGCGTCTTCTGGGCATAGGTTCTTCTGGTGAAAAAATCGAGACTGATTTACAGGTCGATCAAAGCTCTCTCACTGGAGAGTCATTGCCTATCAAGAAAAAGCCAGGAGATATTGTATACTCTTCCTGTATTATCAAGCAAGGTCAGCAACTGGCAATTGTCGTGCGCACGGGTCCCGAAACGTTGATCGGAAGAGCAGCAAGTTTGGTCACTGTAACAACAGATGCTGGAAATTTTCAAAGAGTTATCAATTATATCGGCAATTTCCTTATTCTTGCATCGGTTCTTCTTATGTCAATTCTTTTTGCGTATAATCTGATTGAACAAAAAGTTAAAACGGGTTCTGTCACCGGTGAGCATGTCCTGAGTGCGCTGAACGAGATGGTAGTCCTGACAATTGCAGCGTAAGTGTTTTTCCATATGAAGTGATACAATTTATTTTAACGTTTTTGTATTTATAGTATCCCTGTTGGATTGCCAACAGTCATGTCCATCACAATGGCTTTGGGAGCAAAGCAACTCGCGAAACGCGATGTGATCGTCAAGCGTCTGACGGCTATTGAGGAAATGGCGTCTATTTCAATTTTATGCAGTGATAAGACCGGCACATTGACGAAGAACGAACTGACATTTGATGAACCACGCACTGCCGGCCTTTATACAAAATACGATATTCTGCGCTATGCTTACCTCGCGAGCGAGCCTGCGACGAACGACCCGATTGAATCCGCCGTACGCAGCACTGCTGAGAAACAAATCCCCGAAATAAATCCTGAGGGTGTTCATGACGTAGCCGGTTACAAAGTAAAATCGTTCCTGCCATTTAACCCGGTCGAAAAAATGTCTCAGGCGACCGTCGAAGATATGAAAACGGGAGAAACTTTCCGTGTTGCAAAGGGAGCACCCCAGGTGATCATTGACCTGGTTGGAGGTGACCCAAGAATGGAGCAAATCGTAGATGAACTTGCTGCTCGTGGTTTGCGCTCACTCGGAGTTGCACGCACGGATAGTGATGCTGCTAACCAGTGGACTCTTGTTGGTATGCTTAGCTTGATTGATCCACCCCGGTACGATTCAGCGGACACGATTAATGAATGTGCCAAATACGGTATATCTGTGAAAATGATTACTGGTGATCAGACCAATATTGCCAAGGAGGTGGCTAAACGACTAGGCATGAAGGATAATATTCTTGATGCTGAATATCTTGTGGATCCCACCAAGTCCGACGACGAAGTGGCTGAACAGTGTTTACTTGCAGATGGTTTTGCGCGTGTTATCCCAGGTACAGCTCAAATACATGCATGCACTTTTATTCATTTAATAAATGCTGTATATAGAGCACAAGTACAGAGCTGTGGAACTTTTGCAAAACATGGGCTACTTTGTTGCTATGACAGGTGACGGTGTCAACGATGCTCCAGCGCTTAAAAGGGTAATACATGGCAAAAAAAAAGCGCAGACTCAAATAACACAGCTCACTTCATAGGCAAATGTTGGAATTGCCGTGGACGGAAGTACAGACGCGGCGAGATCTGCATCCGATATTGTGCTACTGACCCCAGGTCTTGGTTCGATTATCGAGGGTGTCAAAACCTCACGCGTTATTTTCCAGCGATTGCGATCATATGCTCTCTACCGTATCACGTCTACTATTCACTTCCTATTGTTTTTCTTTGTCGCCACCCTTGCTGAAGACTGGAAAATGCCGCCAGTTTTCCTTATCCTTATCTCGGTTCTAAATGATGCAGCAACACTGATCATGGCGGTCGACAACGTGAGCATCTCTATGGCACCAGAAAAATGGCGTCTGCGGTTACTAGTCTTCCTGTCTTGCGTATTAGGATTGTTCCTTTCTGGATTTTCGTTTGCACATTTTTACATTTTCCGCGACGTGCTCAAAGTATCACCTGGAGAATTGTCAACTATTATGTATCTCCACATCTCCTCTGGTAGGTGTTCACAATCGACGAAAAGCTTGTTTGACCATTTTTTCTAGCGCCGCATTTTGTCATTTTTTCTACCCGTACAGATTCGTTCTGCTGGCGAACAATACCATCGTGGCCTTTTACAGCGGTGGTTCTCGGTACCCAAGTCATCGCACTTTTACTTTCTGTCTACGGCACTTTCGGAAAAGGTCCAGATATTGTTGGCATTGGATGGCCACGTGGAATGATCATTATTGCCATTTCGCTTGTGACTTTCTTGATCGTAGATGTACTGAAGGTCATTACCATCCAGCTGTGGAATCATACCATGAGGCGACACAAAACGCAGGCCAAGAGGCCACAGACACGCGCACAAAAATTCCAAGAACAACGTTCGCGTGCTGGATACGATCGCGCACAGAGAAGAGAGTCTACCGATTCTGTAAAGTCATATTAGGAAAACCAAGCTTTGTAAATACGTATTCAACCTCATCTGATGATTTTCTCTCATACCTGTGCGGCTTCTTATTTTATTTTTTTATTTTCTCTTTCTATCAATGCGTCTTGGAAATCTGGAGCGCATAAGCTGAACAAAGCATACGACAATTACAGTCGTTCACATTTGCAGTTGTATATAACCATCTTACGCTCAAAGACTAGTACTGATTTGGAGCAAATCTTAAACTCTCACATTCATGATGGAACGATGCAATTAGTTAGTCTATCCTCGGATTTGCGTGGTCCAAATTTCTGCAAACTTTAAATCAAGCCAAGAGCCTTGGTGGCACATCTATGGAAAACATGTCTTTACTTTCATATACGTCGAGAATCTTACTGAAAACGTTGTTGACGTGAAAACGATATCTCCGGAGTTCTCCAGTCATTGCTTTCTTCTATATAACAGAAGCCACAAGCTTACAGTTATTGTATTTTATTATCTGCGCTAAAGCACAATGCAAGACGTGGTATGAAACAGATTTAGCAAAATAACCAAGTCCAAGAACTATTCGCAAGTAATACTCCAATAATTTATTAACAACATCGATAAAGCCGGTACAGGAACGTCAAAACACGGACAGAAAGACCAAGATAGGCATCTAATCCTAATTCGTGCAACTGTCGAAAGCTCTGGTAAAAAGGTTAGTAGGCTATACTGCTAGAATTTTGTTGCATTAGAGATCACTAGACTGCACATGCATCTACAAATAAGATTGCAGCAAGTACCAAGCATACAGAGTAGTCAGTGATATTCAAGCGCTTTCCGGACGCAGTTGATTGACGATAGAGCAGACGTGCGACGTTGCACATGAAACGCTACACACATTATTTAGCGTCAAATGATTCTTGAGTCAGCTAGCCACAATGCGCTTTTCATATATTTATAGTACATTCATTTGAGTATTGTTGGGAATGATAATGTGTATTTCGCCAGATTACTCGCTTAAAAGCAAACCCATCTGTAGTGTACCGCCAGGGAAATAAGCTCTTCCATAAAGTATACGTTTGGTTGGAAACCCCCGCCTTCGTACATCTGGGATACGCTGGTCCCGTCTTATACTAGATCTTTAACAAACATACGATGTTATAATGTGTACCAAACAAATATGTAGTCAAACTGGTCTTTAAGGCCTACTCGTATGAACAGCCATTGCTGCTCACGGTAAGCAAGAGCAAAAGTTAAGAGCGACGATGTTGTCGGTTTGTAACATGTCTCGATATGCTGTGGCTGAGTACTTCGGTTGAAGTAGTACTGCGCTTGCATAGTTTTTACACGCCACAGCGGAGAAGCGACATCCACGCCTTTCGGGTGAGAAAAGGCAGGCGGAACCCGAAATTAAAAAGGGATGTCGGAACATGATCGGAGTTTGGGACACGCTTCATATGAGGAAGGGCATGCATGCCCAAAAGGGCATTCTTTTTTTCGCAGTCCCTCCGAGAAGGGCAACGATGACCATCTTCAATAAAATCTCTGGATTAGCACAACGAGCAAAAGACAATGCAACCGCTAAATCATTCCTTGCAAAAGATGGCCGACTTGAACTGTCTCTGTCAGACAATGTAGATTTGGCCAGTATAACTTTATCCAAGGTTGGAGACACTTATGCTTGCTCGTCATGGTCATGACAGCTGATATGGCATTAGATATCGACTTATGGTTTGCCCGATACTGTTTCCGTTGTAGCTTTTGATCCAATTTCAGGGTTACTTGCTATAGGTATTATATTTTTTTAATCTGTAATAGAAGGTAACTCGTTTCTTTTTTTTCTTTTTTTTTTGTTTTAGCGGGCGGATCGAAACAGCGTAGCTACGTACGGATATTCGGAAAAGGTGTTTCATCTACTATATCTCTACAAAATCCAGATGCCATTAAGTATATGCTATTTAAAACCGGATACCCCATTTTGGTCGTTATTGACAGAAAGAACGTGATAACTACTATTGATCTGAAGACGAAGCAAACACGACATACATTCTCAGCGCAAGGAATTATTACCAGCGTCGAGTATTGCACTGGTACGGATTGGCTTTTTATTGGACTTGCAGAAGGGAATGTAGATGTTTTCGATCTTCAGTTTGGCAAACTGGCAAAAGTGTCTATACCAAACCTACTGGACTTCACAAGAACCCAAGACAATGAGACAGATGATCGTTTGGACCATGTTGTTGTTGCTCTTCAGATGCACCCCAGCCATCTTGACCTTTTATTGATTGGCTATAGCTCGACGTTCTTTTTATGGGACATACGAGAACAGACAGTAAAACATATGTATACATTGCGACGGCCAGATACCAGCAGTACATTGCGCAGCGCACGTCTCACGTGTTTAACTTGGAATCCAAGTGGTGATCGAATTATGGGAGGTTATGATGATGGCTACATGCACTTATGGGAAGTAAACAACGAACAGGCGCCTATTTTATCACGACAGGCTTTGCAATCCCATTTGCCGCCTTCTGAAAACTCAGATTTGTGTGAGCCCGTGTATCGATTGGCTTGGTATGTGGACACGGCACTTCAAAAGTCATT
Organism: Saksenaea oblongispora B3353; assembly: GCA_000697495.1. Classification (NCBI taxonomy): domain Eukaryota; kingdom Fungi; phylum Mucoromycota; class Mucoromycetes; order Mucorales; family Saksenaeaceae; genus Saksenaea; species Saksenaea oblongispora. Next base: position 101,154 of record JNEV01001157.1, on the reverse strand, counting down.
TCTCCTCGTGGCAGGTGGCTCCAGTATTCCCGAAATTCGAGGACTTCATGTTTTGCAATTTGATTTGGACAGCGAGGAGCGCGATGCAAGGAAGCAGTCTTTCATTCATACACCTGTAGATGTAGCGGACTTTGTCTTCATCTGTCGAGAACCTTACTTTTTGGGAATGCATAATCCCTTGGGTGTTCTGGTAGTTGGGTGTGATGGGGCGGTCCGAGCTTACAGCTTTGAACATGGATATCCTTTGCTGACATTGCCACCTGCTCTGGATTTCCTTGATCCGCCCGTGGTCAATACATGTCAAGTGTTTATGCTTCCAGAAGATACCTTTCGAAAATTATGTGCGATTCCGAGCGATCCAACTAACCCAAAATACCTACCACTGACCGGGGGCATCGCTGAAAATGGGCATATATATAAAATCCCATCCAACGATCTCTTGATGACCATACATGCGAACGAAATGATCCGATTTTGGGACGCAGCTTATACCTCTTTACGACCTTTGACACACTTGACACTACGATGCCAAAAAGACTTTAGCGACACGAAGACGCAAATTTCTTGCGTGGATCTGAATTCAGTCACTGGATCGATGTTTGTTGGGTCCACGGATGGAACAATATTAGTATACAATTTTGTAACGCCGAACAATGAAGAACTGTCTTTTGCGCATGATGAAGTTATTGAGAACTGCGATAGCACACTGAAGGAGATATCGGATCTCTTAAAAGATATGGAAGGGCCTATCGACGAACCAACTGAAGCAACAGCGGATACTCCTAGAAGCAGCAGTGGAGAAGAGGGAGGACATCCAAACAACGATTGCCACGTGGTCCCAGAGAACATAAGTCTGGGCGATTCCCACTCAGATAGGGCTGTATGGCCTAACCTGCCTAATGTCCGCATTCTACCTGTAGAGGGTACCGCGGAAGAAACTGGATACAATCTCACGGCCAAGATTATATTAGAAGGTGTTTCCATTGATCAGATTATTAGCTCTGGTGAAAATATGTAAGTCCACAAGAAGATGCTCAATGACGACGCTTATTTTTCTGTAGTATTGTATTTTCAACGTCAGACGGAAAGGTGATAGCAGTAGATATCAAGTTATCCCAAATCATCCTTGCTATAAATATCAATGGTAGGGTTGGCACTACCTGAAAAATAATTTAACTTATCTATCGTTTTCAGAGTTGAAAAACAGACACGACGAAAATGCAGAGTCTTCTAAGCACCACCAAAAAGAAAGCGAAGCTCACGCCGTAAAATTGGAAGTTACATGTCTTCATATTGCAAATTCATATTCCGTATCGCAACGTAAGTCCTCTCATACTGCATGAATAGTATAATAATGAGTCTAAAGCGCTGCAACGATCGCTTCGGTTGTTTATGGGATTGAATAATGGCCAACTGTACCAGTACGATTTGAACATGCGCAATCCTGAACGGCAGTCCCTTCCAGTGATTCTTCCAGCATTCGATGATCCCGTGATTGATATCCATGTTATCACCCTGGATGGAAGAACACCACTACTTAGCGAAGACCCTGAGCCTATTAACACTAACACAATGCAGGATAATGATACCACATTGATACCAGATAATAAGTCAACCAAATCCGCAGTATCAGCAATATCTGCAAAGTCCGCAAAATCTACAAAGTCTGCAAAGTCTTCAAAAGAAGACAGTACATCTGCTAACCAGAACGATTCCACGGAAAAGAATGGACCGTTTTCACTTTTACGGAAGCCCAGCAGGAAGTCGAGTAAAGCACATGCGAAAGGAGAAAGCAAGGAGCCAATTCCAGATGTACCTAAACTTCCTGACGCACATGGAGAGCGGATAAAGCATACTCGCCACGAACACATTTACCAACAAGAACCTCATTTATTGCTTTTGGTCTCTCCAACCACGGCTAGTATCTATTTAAGCGGTTTCAACATCAAACTATACAGTCTCGATGTACATGAAGGCGATAAACGAATTGAAGACCCCATCTTCCGTAGCAAAATTGTCCAAATTGCAGGCAAGTCCAAAACCTAATTAATCGATAGTAGGCTAATGGCAAATATTTCAAAGCCAGCGCTACGGTGCTCGCCATTCTTCGCCATAGCGGACGGTTGGATATATTCTCACTCCCGGCATTAAAGCGGTTGAGCACCTTAGACCTTGGCCACATTATGGCACAAAGGGTACGGGAGGCGATGTTGAGTCCAGACGGTCGTATTACGTTATGGACGGATAACTACGAGATCGAACAGCGTACATTTACGTTACAAAATGGAATGTAAGTGAATGATTGGGAACAACCGAAAAATAACAAAATCTCTGAAGACCGTTTGGAGAACATGTGGTTCTTTATAACAATGATATCCGTATACCTCCACACCCATCGACTACAGCCCAGCGCCCTAAGAAGACCTGGCTCAATGCAGTTTCTGGGGCCTTTAAAAAAGAACCATTTACTGTAGATAATCTGAATTTGATGAGTAAGTGAAAGAGACCGTGACAAGACATGCGCTTACGGTCTTCATTTAGTGGGAAGGGTTCCTGCTGGTGCTGCTCAGACATCCAAAGCCAGTGTAGAATCCTCTAAACCTTCGCAAGCTCAGCGTAGTGGTGTTTTCAAGGAGCTTAGCGACAAGATGAATGAGAGAGGCGAGCGGTTGAATCAATTGGATCAGAAATTTCAAGATATGAACGTAGCGTCGTCCGACTTTTTGCGATCAGTTAGAGAGTACAACGAGCGGCAGGCCCGCAAAAAGTGGTGGGAGTTTTAATTGTGATATCTGTAAACAGTAGGATGATTGTAAACTTTTTTTTTCAATATAATGATGGATGCCACCTACGGGCAAGCCACAGCCTTGATTCTCAGCCAAAAGTCAACGTCTATTACTGGTTTTCCGATTCATTTTCATCAAACACATGGGCCAAAGCATATATCAATCATTACTCACAACTGAAGTTGCTGTTACAGCCATATTATCTGTGCTGACAGGAATTCTCATTGGAAAACAGTGCGCCGCATCAAAGGTACGAGGGCGCATGTTTTGGCAAAACCATTTAGAATCGTTCCATAGCATTCCAATGAGGCTCCGAAGAAAGAAGACATAACATCGGATGACGAAGAAGAACTCGATGAATTGCCTTCCGGTACATTGGATGTGTCCAAGTACGAAGACTATAAAATGGCACGTCGCGAGCAAAAAAAATTTTCTTTGCGATTGCTGACAGCGTAATATTAGGTTCTTGTGGTTCGCACAGATCTTGGAATGACCAAAGGCAAAATTGCGGCGCAGGTAAATCCAAAGGATATAGCCTTTTTTTTTTTTTTTTTTTAATTAGTTCATTATGATGGCACAACAGTGCGGCCATGCTACGTTGGCATGCTACAAGGCTACAAACAGATCAAATCCCGAGGTAACATACCTGACAGCACTACAGTTGGTCTCACTGTTTCCTGTAGATTTTGCGCAGATGGGAACGTTCAGGCCAAGCCAAGGTTGCTTTGAAATGTGAAAGTGAAGAGAAGCTGTAAGCCTTTATTTTTTTATGTACAACCACTGATCAACTACTCTCTAGTCTTGAATTACAAGCCGTAGCTCTCAGCCTTAACCTGACAGCCCAAAGTATCCAGGATGCTGGTCGCACTCAAATTGCTGCAGGATCAAGAACTGTTTTAGGCATTGGACCAGGTATAGTAAGAAAAGCATGATTACAGATATTGATCTTTATGAAATAGGACCCATCGAGTTGATTAACGAAGTGACTGGCCACTTGAAGCTTTTGTAGAATAGGCAATATATTACTTTTTATCTTGAAAAAGTAGACAAAGTAATACAGTATGTTGTGTCGGGGGCTGTTACTGTTTGTGATCTCTCATACGCAAGGTGCGACAGATTCTCATGCATTTTACTTTTTTGTTTCTAAAACGTGAAATGTACAATATCACTTCATTTCTTCGCTATGTTATAATTTAGATGCAAGTTCGTTCTCTTATAGCTCATCATGGGAATGGCTCTCGCTATCAGTGGAGGGTTGATCATCGGTTGTGGATTCATTTTTGTCTTGTGTTTCGTTCTTTGCCAGTTCTTCCTCTTGTTTCTTTTGGACCTTAGGCTTCTTTTTACGTTTGAGCTTAGCTAGAGCAGCATCCACTTCGTCTATCTTCTTTTCAATTTCATAAATAGTAAGGACAGGATCAACATGGTCCGGCAATGCCTTCTGAGCAGCAACCTTCTCAGCCTTCCATTCGTCAGTACTCTTTGTGATTGTCAAGAGACCCTCCAACTCTTCTTCGGTATGATAGCGCTCTTCTGCAAGCGCCAACATAGCAACAACGAAGTTGCGTGCTTCCTCAATGGCACTATCAAGCTTCAAAATCTTCGCGTCGCGATTAAGATATTCAAATCGGCGCTGTGTAATGGGTTTCTCGAGTTTCCTACGAGTGAAGGTTATGTTACTCTGCGAAAAAGCAAAGAAAAGCTGACTTACTGAAGATTCTTAAGACGTTCGATGTAGGCAGCTGTTTCAGCGTGTTCTCCTTCGTCATAGAGCCAGTCGGAATTCTCAGAAAGCTGCTCTCGTAGAACATCTCGCTCATCTTCAGTGGATACAGTCTCCACAGCGCTATCATACAAGTAGTCTTGGATACGATACACAAACGATTCCAATGCATTGCGAGATTCTTCACGAAGACGTCGCTTCTTGTCAAGAAGATCAAGATCGCGAATTCTGAAAAGAAAAAAGACATCGTGTTGGATTCGATATACTGAAGCTGAAGACATACCTTTGTTTTACTTCTTCCTTGCTTTCCTTCGTCATAGGAATAGCACCAGTTGGGATGAAAGTAACGTCCAAAGGAACCTTGACAACAGTAGATTTCTTTTCCTTGGCCTCTGTGTCATTGGTGGCAGTTGCATTCTGGGATTCCACAGTTGTTGAATCTGTTTGGTTTTGTTGATTCTCGCTGTTTGCCTATTATTGTAATATAAATAACAATCCATAACATGAATTAGCGTCTCACCTCAGGAGCAGCATCTTCATCTTTCTTTTCCTTGTCTTCCTTGGAACCAAAGAAAGACTTGACCTTGTCTGCAGCTCCAACATGTCAGCTTTGATATAGTATTTATCCTGACTATATTACCTGTGAATGTCGGCTTATCGCTAGCATTTGTTTCAATGGTGACAAATGCTTCAGGAACAGACAATACACCGGAGTCAGACATCTCGATGGAGACGCGAACTTTTGGAGGCTTGTCAGAAGCTCTGATATCTTCTGGGTACTTTTCCAACGCAGCCGCAAGGCCAGTAACCTTGACCTTAGCAATCTTATCAAGTCCAATTTCTCTGCGGAGCATGTAGTTAGCATATGTGTCTTCTTCTAATGCAATACTTACTTATCTTGCTCTTCTGCAGTTTTACCATATGCTATATCGAACTCAAAATCGGTTTGACGCTTGAAAGTCATAATTTTACGTGTACCGATGGAGCCAAACTCGTTGAAAAGAGTCACCCGAGTCATTTTCTTCTCTGTAACAAAACTTCAGTTCTCATGAATGATACCTTTATACTAACTTACCATGTTCGTTTTCAGTTTCAGCTTCGTAAGTAACCTCAATGGGGAAAATTGTAACATCCTTAATCTTAATTTGTTTGGTGAGACGGAACTGGTTGCTGAGCGAAGCACCACGGAACGCAGCGCCTTTATGACATCATTAGTATGAACCAGAATACAAATAAACAGACACTTTACCCAAGACAGCTGCCTCATCTCCGTTGACATTCTTAGCAATTTTTTGGCTATATACGAGTCAGCATGACCAATTCCAATTGTAAAATACTTACGCTCCCATAACAGCAGCTAAGTTGTCCTGTACCGAAGGAATACGTACGCTTCCACCAACAAGAACGAGTGATTTAATATCGTCCTATCAATAATCATAAGTTGATTGTACCTCCACTAATTGTTTCCCGCCACATACCACTTTCATGTTCGCGGCCTCTAAAGCAGATTGGATAGGACCTTGGACACGGTTCAGCAAATCTTTGCTCATGGACTCCAATTCAGCACGAGTAACCTTCATTTTAAAATCAATGTTCTCGTGAAGACCTTCAACCTATGCTTCGTTTAGTACATATGTACATCTTCATGAATATTCTTACCGAAGCCATAGTATCTATGTTGGCGCTCAAGATCATCTTCACTCTATTTGCTTCCTTCAACAGTCGGGTCATGGCGCCATCTGAATCGTATATATTTGTTTCCACGGTATCTTTATGCTTCTTCATAAAGCCGTCGGCAAGATGCTTCAACAATCGCATATCAAATTCATGACCACCTAAGGTTCGATCGAATCCGACAGATTTCACTTCCAATTGTGGGGAGGTACGTGTCTTTTTGCCCTCCTTGACCTCTACGTTGGAGAAGGAGACGACAGACGCTACAGTGGAACCAGCGCCCATGTCATAAAAGATATGATATTCCGGCGTGTTGGTGAATTGACGGTTGACCGCATAGTTAAGAGCGACTAAACCATTTCGTTTAGAAAAATAAAACATCCACATTGCTCAATATTTTTCATTAAAAAAAAGCCTTACCAGCAGTTTCATCATGGATCAGTGATAATACATTCAATCCAGCTAGTTCAGCTGCATCTAAGATAGCTTGTCTTTCATATTGAGTCATGAAAGGAGTTACCTGTCAGTTTCACCGTTAATAGTGTCCCTTTTTCGAATAATTACAGCTTACTGTAATAACGACATCTTTCACATCTTCACCAGCAGTACTAATGGCTTGTTGTCTAGCGTTTTGAAACTGGTACGCAATCAATTCTTCAACCGAAAGATCAACAGTATCGTTGTGGCGGAATAAGGGTGTATTCCGGTAAGGATCAGCAATCATATTGTTCACAAAACGTTGGCGATATTCAACCGAATGCTTGTCATTGTATGGTTTTCCGGCGATAGATTTCAGGTTAAAGTAGGTCAAGTGTGGAAAGCGTCCAGCCTTAGTGTCAAGACAAACCTGTCAGTGGAATATGTATATAATGTACGGTTTACTCACCAAGCTGACAGCGTCCGAGCCATAAATACGCTCATTGTCACGGATTGTGACAACGGCTTGGGTCTTTCTCTTCGAGTCCTTGTTCAAAGCAACATCCAGGGGTATGCCAGGCTTAATAAGACCAACTTTAAACCATTCGGTGCCGTAATCTATTGACATCACTGCAGCTTGTACGCCATTGTCTACACTAATGGCGACGAAGACATATGCGAATAACAATCCGCAAAGCCAACGAGGTGTCATTGTCCAAAAATCAGCCTCAGGGGAAGGAAGCGTGGTGTGCAGTACACGAAATCACTGGTTATTGAATGAAATGTTTACGGCGTTTGAAATTTTTGTGCGTCAGTTGGTCTATTTTACCCACCGACGTAAAAGTTGGCAGTTACAAAAAGAATAATCCTATTTCTCAACTATTATAGCTACAGTTGGAGAGGATCAAAAGTAACTAGATGAACTGTTTAATTGCATTTTTTTTAATTGATTTTATTGCTACAATTTGACAGGAGCAGTTTTACAAATTTTGATTAAGTGCACTGTGTCCGCAATTCATTGGTAGACGTGGATGTCTCGCAACCTACCATCCATATTTGGCGATTATCCGACATTTTCCCCACAAGTTTACAAGGGCGACAAAACAACAGTTTGCCCGGTTTGAGTATTTCTTTGCGTTTATTTCATAATATTTCGCGCTGATATTCCCAAATTCATGTAGGCATATTTGGCCGTCTCTCCACAGAGTTAGGTGATGCACGATCATCTCTGGTCGTGATAAAGATAGCCTCGAGCTGGGACCAATTTTCGTCCAGTAAAGATTCCCCAGACAATACTAGAATACATTCAGAAAGAAAAAAAGATGTCCAGAAGAGAAAAAAAATGTCGCTGTCTGAAGTCTGTATGATGGATGAACTTAAATTGTCATCATATGGAACGGTCTTTATAACCGTTCACTGAAAATACTTTTTCACTGCCAGCTACTCTATCTACGGAGTAAACTTAGAAAATCCATTGCTTTATGGAGGAATAAAAGAAGAAAAGACTACCAGCCTGTTACCATTAGTGAGGTCATGACAAAATTCATATTTAATCGTTGCAGCTCTGTCTCACCCGTCGAACTAAGTTCCGTTGAACATCGATGACAGAGCGTGAATTATCTTCACTGCTGATAACCGTGCGAGAAGCAACCTTCACAGACGCTCTAATTTTGGATATCTCGTTTACTTTTTTCTGAAATGCTAACGGTTTTCGTAATATGACCGTGGATCCACGTTTTCCAGACAATAGTTATGGTGACAATCCACTTCATTTCCTTCTCTAGACCCATTTACCTTACGCTATCCATCTCTCCGAGAGGTCGCTCTAATAAGATATGGGAAGCTGCATCCCATCGAAGTTGTCCACGCCTTTCATTGTTCAGACTTGACCCGTTGCGTATTCCTATATTCATTACCCCTTTTACACTTGATGTGAAACGTTCTAGCCTTCGAAAAGTTCGTCACGACAGCAAACCCGTTGCGCTTAGCCATGTCCTTCGCTGTCTCCAACAATTGTTCTCGACTATTAAATACGTAACCACTCAAATTCTCAAGGACACTACGGTGAGCGTCTTTTGGAAGAGATGGTAGCGGCGCGGTTTGGTGTTTTTTGCAAACTGTCCCGCGTACATTTGAATATGAACTTGGAAACAAAACGATTTATATATCATTGTTTTTCTTGTTATCTTCTATATAACGGAAAAATAATTTCCAAGTCAAAAGTGAGGTAAAAATGACGATTTTCCAAGGTTAACCTCCTGGTTTTTGCTCATTTCTGGGTTGTATTTTTTTCTTTCATTTGCATACTATATCGTAGCTTATTTCGTTATCTTTTGTGCTTTTTTCACAAGTTATTCTCTAAAGTGTGGGGAACCGAAATGACCTGGTGTTTTCTAGAGTGCTATTGGAGGACTTTTCTCAGACGCTGAAGATTCTTTAACTGAAGAAGATGCACACTCTTTGACAATACTTTCATGCTTTATATAACTTTGACTCTATTTGCGAGAACTTGAGCTGATGGCATTTTTCTGCCAAAGCATCATCGCCCAGCCCCAGACTTCTTAAGCAAGCTAGTATTAAAAGATAGGAGGACAACGGAGATCGTCATTACAAGACTTCTTGGTACGTACGTTTATTCACTCCGGTTCGTAAAAGCTTCTAATGCACATCATTTATGTATTCTTGTGCAAAGGGAAGGATATGTACCATAACTACGCAGTGGGCGAGTGCGAATGGGCTAACAGTACGAAGTCGGATGTTTTGTATTCATCGAACTTGGATTCTAAGAAACTACCACCGATCCTGATAGAGGTTCAGCACACTGTGAACATGGAGTTTATGGAACGAGCGATCATGTACTGCCTTTCCGTAACAAAGATCCACAAGACAGCACCGGTTCTGCTAATAATTTGCGTGAACCACGTCAGCGGCCATGAAGTGTCGGTTGTTTGGGTAAGAGTCGGCAGACAATAGAGTACGTGAGACTCGGTTTAGGTGTTTTATTCTGTGTAAAGAGAACAAGGAACTCTATGTAAGTTTACTACCCAATTAACCGAACTGACGGAGTGATGCTGAGTGTGTATTTTAATGTTAGTGTATGACAAAGAAGTCTGGACACAACAGGCCAAGAGGTGTCATCAAAACTCAGAACTAGCGATGCCTTCTCTTTCATGAAGCAAATACCCTGAGACATTTGGGCACATCAATGTTTCCTCTTATCATTTGACACGCTCGGCAATTATTCTAATTCGCTAGTTCTCCATCCTATGGTTGCATTGGGTATCTTCTTCACAAAGCAGAAGAGATCATTGTTAGGTCTACGAGAACGCTAGGACAACGTTACAGTTGTTGTACCGTATTGCAAAGGAGAAAATGGAGAAGGAGTGTTCTGTTGAAGATGCTAAAATGGAAGCGTTACTTGACGTTTGCGAGCAGATGACGAAGCAAATGCGGAAGATAATTAGAAGCGCAAATGACTCTTCCCCGTCATCCAAGGAAAAACTGCTCCTTTACGCTCGAGACGGATTGGACTATTTAAGTACATGCAAACGGAAATATTCTTCAGCACCTTGTCCCAATTGTTGTATAGCTGATATGTTGTCATGCACCATTACAAACGGATCTTCACTATAGCTCCAGATACGGGCTTATGGATCAATCGTATTTTTTGTATAACGTGTATCTTCCCTGCTTACAGTATAAAGCCAATCAGACCATGCGTCACATGCATAATATCAACACTGTATTTATCAAGGGATAACACATTAATAACAACACATGCGTACACAGAAATCTCATATAAATACTTTAGGGATATGTAACATAATAAACAGATCTCTTTCCAGTTTCAAAGGATTCAATCAGTCTGCTTTATATTTTTATATCCCTATAACACACCAATGACCTAGTGGTGACTCTAATGGAAGATCCTGAAGATCTAGAAATATCAGAAACAGGCAACAGCAACTCAAGAGAAACCGATATAGATCAACTTCCGGAAGCTGACCACCATGACTCAGTTGATATGCAATTTATCAAGACCTACATGGAAGAACGGAAGAATGGACGTATGAAGTGGGCTCACTGCTACAGTGAAGGGTGTAAAAAGGGTTTCTTCAAAGATTATTAAAAACGCGGAGTCCGTGAAATATATGTACCACAGGAAGTTTTTGGAACACACCTCTACCGGCCAAGGCCCACTCGATCCTATGGCGTCTCTACCACGATAGCCTGCCCTACCGCCAACGCCTCCATCAACATCACTCTCCCACTTCCCCACACCAAACTGCCTCCTTTGTGGACTCGTCGAGACCGAAGACCATCTGTTTTGGTCCTGCACGTACAAACAGCCTATCTGGACCTCGATCGCTCGCCAATTTCTTGTTCACCCTTCACACCTACAAGTACACAGTCTGTATACTATCAATCCTACTCAACTCGATCTGCTCCCTCACGTTCAGATCGATTTCCCTAGCTTCGTAGCTTGTGTAATCATGGCCATCTGACGTGCACACTAGGCCTATGTGTTTGATCAGACTTCTTTTCAGCCTCCACATGTCGTAGCAACCGCAATACTCCTCTTCCGCCGCACTCACAGCGAGAACCTTCATAGATCATCCTCCTTTAATGCGTGACCGGTTCCAGCGGCACTAATAAATCAAAGTATCTTTTTCTTTGGTGTTGTGACATCTATTTCCAAATAAAGTGTATCACAAGCCATTCAGGCGCAAAAAAAAAAGATCATAGCCAACCTCATGGAAGACGAAGTACCGAAAAAGGCCGTGAAGGCATTGAAAACACGCCTCGACTACATTGAACGCCATATAGAACAGCTTCTTTCCCGTCCGTTGTCAGAATCTTATGGAAAATTACCTGTGAATGAAAAATGTCAATTCGAAGTGCTTCTGTGTTATACCATCAACTCATTGTTCTTCAGTATGCTAAAGAAAAAAAGGTCTACTACTGATACAATTAGTAACCAAACATTTAATTAGTGTACATGAAGACCCAAGGCCAAGATCCACAAGGACATGAGGTCATGAAAGAATTGGTAGGGCGATTACGATCGTAAAAGAAAAAACATTGATACGTATTACAAAAAAGGACCGAGTGAAAGATTACGTCAATAGAATCAAGATTGCCGAGGGAAAAGGACCTAAACGTAAGTTTAGCTGAACACTAGATAGCACAAGTATGGACAACTAATGTCTTTATTTTTTTTAGCTACTTTGGCAGTGGACAGAGAGGCGGCAGCACGATTTATCAAAGCTGCTTTAGCGAAAGAAGAAGAAGAGGAAGGAGATGAAGAGCAAGGTAATATATTGAAAATTTTCATAAGAAAGTTCCTCAATTGTTCGTACTAGAACCTGAAGGACGGAAACGTCGAGCTGATGGTAAGAGTAGCGTAATGGATATGTACATTATGTCTCAATCATGAACGTTATAGATTCTTCATCTGAAGAAGAAGAAGAAGTGAAAGGAGCATCAAATAACAAATCTCGGAAACGAGCGCATGTAGATCCTTTCCGAGGCACTTAAGGACAGGATTCGTAGACAATAGATCTCCCACTAAAAAAGTCACCGGAGTTTTTTAAAGCTGGTGTTGTTTCTGAAGCGCTACTTACGGTTAGTAGAAGGTATACTATTCGGTTCAAGAGCAACCACCAGAACGTTTTGACACACGAAGTTAGCTGTAAACGTTTGAAACCTATATATATACATATATACTCCCCTTGACGCGTGTCGGGGCAAAAGAAGTTGTCAGTTTCGATGTGGCTGGGTTGCCCGATAGTGGGTTGCCAGCATACGCGCCAGATGTCAAAGGTGGGCACACCGAACATTTCTTTATTTATTTTTCTTTTTTTACAATCGTAAAATATACATGTCAAGTTGCCACATTATATCTTTTCCCCATGCAATAGATGTCGTGCTTCATATAACAATCGCGATTAAAATCAACAAATAATTTCGGGACCAATTGTAAAAAAGGAAGACTCAGAGAACATGTGTGTGTTGCAGCACCTCTATAATCTGTAATTTTGATACCAAAGTTTGAATGATTACTATTAGATGAAAATGCTGACACAACAATTCTGTCGCGTCAACATGATAAAGAGATATATTTTAAATAACTTTTAATGCAATATAACTGTTTCCAACTTAAATAAAAAAAGTCTTCAGCAGTTTAAAGTTGGTTGAATTTACTAAGATGGTCATAAGTGAAGCTCATATTTGGAACATAACTATCGTATTTAAAGATATCTGATTTTACGTCAACTTCTTTCATCCTGTACGAACTACACAGCCCCTTTATACGTAATAGGTCTCACAACTCAATAATATCAACATGGTCTCCGCATGATCAGAAGCTTTTATCCCATGTATTGAGATCCTTTAATTGTCTTGCTTGTGAAACCACTGCGTCTCTCCAACTGACAAGACCTTGGAAACAAGTGCAGAGTTTTTTTAGTTCACTCACTGACGTTGGACATTTCAGCTAAATAGCCGATGAATTACAATGGCTAATTATCAATCGCTTACCTCCAAATGTCTTTTTCGTATGTACAGTTGATCGAACGCCAAAATTAGGCTTTCAAAGAATAGTACGTTATCTATCACGCTTTAGGACTAGGATACGTATCAATAACTAGCGCCCATTTACCATGATACACCACGACAAAAACCCGTGCGCTCACGTCCTTTTTAGACAGTGAGGACATTTGGTTCAACGCTTTTGTGCATATATTGTGTATCTTTTTTCGTATCGCGTTCTAGCTTTGCCGGCCCACTCGTACCGATACCACCTGCAAAACCCACAACCAGTACAGCTAATTGCGTGTCTATGTTTGCTCTCGCTAATCCATCTGTCTTTATGGCATCCGTATCGTCATTGTTGACTTCAATCCTATCTTCTTCGTTAATAATGCTAAAATGTTAAGCAGACACCTTATGTGCAAACCATTTAAGAATAACGATGCCCGTGTACTGCATGAATAGTGTGTTCAACAGCGGGATCGTAGTTAAACTTGCAGCCGTTCTTTGTCTCGTTGTGCACTTTAACGGACTGTCTGGACTTCAATTATTTGAAGGCTAATGAAATTTTAAAAAAGAAGGTCATGCCAGATATCTGCAACTATAGCTTACAAGTGCTGAACAGTATACCGAAGGGAATCCCTGTCATCGTGTAATGCAAGATCGAAATTTGATACATCCTCAAGATGGTCACTTAAAAATTCTTTTCGGAACCCAATGCACGACAAGGGTGCATCTTAGAGTCTCTTGATAGTGGAAACACAGAGACTAGAAAGGGTTGAACGACCATACGTGATTTTTTCATGTAGTAAGAGTTTTTCAGACTCTGTCAGACCTGTGTTTACAGAACGCCTCACAGCGGATAAAGTGTGATCAAGTACAGGAGTATCGAAATTTCTATTGCCAACAGTCTGTCCTTCATGAACAATAATATTACTCAACTTCGTCTCAATGCTAATATCTTCTTGATTATTCCTTTGGATACCTTGGCGATGATTGCTTGATCCGCTCATATAATGTATCCGTCTACGACCTAACACATCCCATGTATTTCATACGACATGGCTATAGAATTGCTGGGTCACCGTAGCAGTGTCATATCATGTTTTTATGTTTTGTTATCTGATTGATTCGTTGTGAAATATTCTCGTTTCTTCTATTTAGTCGTCGTCTTTAAAAACTTTTGCGCATCATCACGGTCATTCGATACCTACGCAAAACCAACAATTTTTTAGGCAAATAGACAAGAAGACAAACAACGTTAGAGGTAAAAGTTAAAAAATTTCCTGCTAAAATAGTAGTGAAGAAAGCGAAAAAGTCTTATTTTGAAATTTTTTTTTTTTAGGACAACAAGCAAAAGGTAAGAAATAATTTCATGTAAGCATTCAAAATAGATTTTTTATTAAGATGTCTTTGCCTCTTCGGTACGCATATATGCTGATAAAAAGCCTATTTTGAATGCTTACATGAAACAAATTCGCTCAAAATACGACTGCAAATTTATCTGTGTGAAAATAAACCTAATGGTATTAGGTTTATTTTATATCGACCTAAGAGAGAGATCTGATTCAAAGTCATGGCTTCTGTCTGGATACAGTGCCCCGCACGTGTAATTGGTTACAAATTTCGTAAAAATTTGAGCAGCATCTAGTCGATGAGAATTACAGTTTATAACTGGAATAAGAAATTAGATGAAGATCAAAGTCGGAAACCCCATAGTAGGGATATCTGAAAATGTTACAAGGATCCTGTAAAGGTATCGTAAGTCGGACGCACAGATCCTGTGATTCCCAACCAATAAACTTGGTGCGTGATGAAGCTTTATGGTGTGCATAATGTACAGAGGCTCAACAGCTAATGAAGAGGACGGATCGATGCTGTAAGTCCCCAGGCCCATCCCGTGCGGTGATATCTCCGGATTAAATGACTGGATTGTATCAATCAATAACAGATACGGTCCGAAGGGCCAGAAAGTTAAATATCACTATTCCCTAGCTACGGTAACAAAAGTGGAAGTTGTGCATGCGCAAGGAATCAACTGGTATCAGATATGTTGTGTGTCTTATGTCGCTGTTCTTCTAGTTCGCTTCTAAGAAGTATAATCTCCTGTTTCATCTTCTCGTATTCACTAAAAGCCTTGTAAATTAAGGATTTTCTCCAACGTGAACACTTACAACTTGCTGACGAACGAAGCAGCCAATCTTTTTTCGGTAACAGTTACGACTTCCTCACATATACGTTTAAGCTTCGCCTCTGTCATTGATATGATATTTGAGCTATTGTGAGAAATCCCCTGGATCGAACTAAAATCGATTTCCTCTGCACGCCTTGAAGACCGGTAGGTAGATAATGGAGGATCACAGTGATGGTTATTGGGATGCTGATGCAGTTGTGCTTGACGGTTAGCATGTCTAAATCGTTTTTCGGAGTAATGATAAACATCGTTCCAGCTGGTATCGTATGGTCGTTTCAGTGACATCTTTGGGTACTGATTTTCACCAGGGGCATCCCTATCTGGTGATGGATAAGCTGTGATGGCTGTAGACCTGACAATCCTCCGATTATTTTGCTTTGGTCGGTTTTTAACTGATTTGGACCGTGATGCAAAGTTTAGCGTGCTACAAACAATTAAGTTAAAGTGCCCCCCAAAAAAAAGCCATACTTGACGGTATCTAAAAAGTAACTCTACACGGATTGTAAGATCATGCATCTTTTACATGGCGCTCGCTTACCTGCCCAGGCGCAATATTAATGATCATCATACCTAGGGCACTCCCACCCAACGTAGGCTGATATAATTAATTAGTTTATCGTTCAGAGCAATTTTCTGAGTGCCTCTTACCTGTAGTATCCGTGTCATTTTTGAATCTCGAAATGGTATACGACTCTATAAGTATATAAGAAGATGAATTTGTACCAAGACATACAGAACCGGAGTTTAACGCTTCCACTACTTGTCCAAGTACAAATAGACTTTTATTGATTGCAGCGCTTTCATCCATGCGTTCTTTAGAATTTCCAGATCTGCGGTTGTCTTCCGATCCAGCAAGGTCGATAAGATTGATCTTCCCAGAAATTTCACGGACATTATCGCTAGAACCGTAGGTTTTTTCATTAATATATACGGTTACGTTAAAAGATAAAATCGCATGGGAACGACTAGAATGAGCGTTTAGTTTTGTGGTGGCTGTTGAACGATTTCGGCAGGCAACACTAAATAACATGGTTAATAAAACGTTTACGCTTTTTTACCAACCATACCTGAAAACTTTCTGGAAATGGTCTACAGAATAAATAGGATGCTTCGAAATATGGTCAGATCCGTAATGATTGCGTAAATTTCTTATTACCTCCGTTAAGTTGGCTACAAATATATTTCGATTTTGATCTTCTCGGATGTCGAGCGACGTGTTCTATTAGTAACGGGGGCAGTAAAGTAAGAATAAGAAATCCAATAAAAAAAACCATAAAACTGACTTGGCATTACCTTTCCTTTTGGTACAAGCAAATCATACACAGATTCCTTGAATATTTCCATATAGGACATTGTGATATGGATATCAGAAATAAATGGTTGATTCTTTGTTTGGAATAAGAATTCTGCCACGCGAGGTATTATACCGGGTTCGGTACGTATTCCGTCCATAGTATAAGTTTTTCCTGATGAATAGTGAGATAGTTGAAGTCAATTTTATCAGCATACCTGAGCCGGTCACGCCGTAAGCAAAGATGGTTGCATCCTATCGACGCAACAGATTAAGAAATGTATCAAGTGTTTCCTTACATAGCCTTCAAGCACTCGCTTGACCAGAGGATACACATCTTTATCAAAAATTTCTTGCTGCGTAGCCTTCTCAGAATAGCATGATTCAAAACTAACATATCGGGTCCATTTGCTTGAAATGAAAGTTTTCATTTTACCTAAACTTCAATCGCTTAACTGGATCCCTTTGATTAATCAGCTCAATGCTATTTCCATTCACGCAAATAGAATCGTCTGGCGCTTCACTGGCTATAAATGGTCGAATACGACATACAACTTTAACTCGCTCAGATGGACTCATTAGCTGGGGTATCGGGTGCGTTCACTACGATAAAAGAAAAAGCGGTCATTGAAATGAACATTTTAGATGAGGATCAAATCCGCACTATGATCCGCCGATACAAAATTGCAGTACCTTTTTTCGATTTGTTTGCGGGCAACAACTAACGTCTTTTGCATGGCAGACTAAAACACTTTGCGCGACCATGCTTATCATTTGTTTATTAGGGTTGATGGCTATTAGCGCTGTGCTTTATAAGGCTATCCGTTCTCAAGATAATACATGATAAAGAAAAAACGGTTAGAGAGCATAAGTAAAAACATAGTACATAATGCATCGTGTCGTAATATTGACGCGTCTTGCTAATGTGTTGCAAAGCATTAGATCGTGTTTACATCCGTTTCTACACACGTCAAAAGTGCGACTCTTTACCGGAAAAGCCTGTATCATTTTTGTTTGACAGATACACAGAATCTAAAGGATGTGATACGGAGAAGGTTCAGAATAATGAAATCATACGGTGCACCTATCATAACTTACAAATGTGTTGCTTTCTCTCCACTGATTGCAGAAATTTATGATCTCTGTGTGTGCTTCTCTTGATAAGTTATGCCTTTGTACTAAGTTGCTAAGACGGATGTTCCAGTAGACTTTGTCGCTTATATCCAGCAAATTCGAATTATCTATGGCCTGTGTTCCACCACATTGAAGAGATTCAACACAAGGACTTTGTGTATCAACGTCCTTTTCAGTGTCACTAGCAAAGTAGTTCTGTAGGAAATTATCGTCAATACTGCGAGACTCCGAATCGCTATGGAGGCTTTCGGCTTCTGGCTGATCCATGCCATCGAAAAAGAGGTCGAACTCATCATACGTATCAACAGGTGTAACGCTATGGTTACTCTCGTGCATTACCATATCTTCTCTTGGGACAGAGCTCTGAAAGCTGCTTTCTCGAACGTTTCGGTTTACAGAAGCGCTGTCAAAGCGATATTCTTCTAAATCGGCAGAACTTCTTTTGTTCGCTGGCCGTTCTGAAGAAGATTGATAAAACATGCGAGAGTACGGTGAGACGCCGATTTATTAGATAAAAAGGCGGTATTTTGTTTACTGCCATTACACTAATTAAATTACTATGGCGGAGATTGGATCTCTAATTACAGGGCAAGAAACACCACAAATCCAAAAGGGCTATAACTTTGCGAATTGCATTTTCATTGGATATTCCTGGCTACAGTGAAGGAAAAGAAGTCATCATGACTTTGGATACCGCGTTTGTAACACGACATATCAATTTGTTTACAAGAATGTCCTATCTTATTGCAAGATACATTGAACGGTACAACAACCAAGAAATACAAATCGTTAGCGATGTCCAAGTAGAGGCTACCATCAGATAGATAAGGCAGCAAATACGTGAACTTGAAGAAAATCCAAGGCTCGGAAGACGTCATAGAAACGGTTTGGCAAGACGACTGCTTGGTGCAATTAACAGTGGTCAACTACTGGACCGCGCTCGAATGAACTATATTGGTGACGCATCGTTTAATCAATTACAAAAACTAGTTATTACCACGCAAGAACAGATCCAAATTTCAAGAAAATTTCTGGAAAACCCTGAGGCGAATCAAGAGCTTTTTGATCAATGCTTTCGGCCAGATATCTTCACTGTGGCAAATCAGCAACACTTGTTCAACGTTGTGCCTAAGCCTGCCTTTATCAAGAAGTATGTGACGATTGACAATTCAACTCGTGAAACATTACTTCGACGTGCTTGGTTGCACCATCTTATACAACCACGCATTGGAGCATTAAATACAATCCATCATATAGTAGATTTACGCAAGGTGCGATGTTACGAACCGTAAGTTGTTTATTTTCCATGTATGCTAATGAACAGACATGAACACGTAATTTTACTTTATAATAGTGATCATGATAGGCGAAAGTCATTCTTCTCTGGTCATTTTGCTATAGACAGTTATGCAGCCTCTGTTCTATTACGTAAAAGGTCTGTGGTGAAGAACAGCTACCTGGCCTGATGCCTGAAGACGTTGAAGAGTGGGAAATGCCTTACATGAAGATGTGGGGTGCTGACCCCGGACTATCACATATCTTTATTGCGAGCAGTGACTATGACGATATCTATAATGCCAATATGATGGACATTGGTAAGCGAACATCATACAATATAAAAGATAAAGCAAATGACTAAGCTGATTTGTGTCGTATAATACAGATGATGAAGCAGAACAAGAAGTACCAGAACAGGAGGAAGAGGAAGCACATGCATACGATCTTCAGCTCCGGTATCAACAACGCCAAAACCAAGTGCCGCATGGAATACAAAAGCTATCATCCTCTGAATACTATACAAAAGGCGGTTTCAAGTGCACGGTTGGCCTAATACAGAATGCCAAAAATCAAGCCAACATCGGAGCGATTGAAAGAACAATTGCAACAAACAGAACAGCCAACGTTGACGCCATTAACCATTACAATAGATCAATACTGGACGTGTAGAATGACCTAACGGAATTTTATGGTTGCCAATTTCACCGACAGCTCAAATTCGTAATTAACAGGGGAGACAGAGACTGGATGCCGAGCTCACAAACATCTTCATCAACGGAGGCAATAGATATGGTGACATAGGCAGACCATCTGGTAGGCCATGAAGGTCAAGGCATCGAAGGAGACGTGGGGATCAGCGTCTTTTTGCAGGTACAGGTCCTCCGGTTCCTCTGCAAGTCCCCCTGTCACATACTCAACGCGAACTGACAGGAGAAAAACTTTGTAAATATTGAGGACGCTATTACAGTCGATAACCCGATCTCATGAACGATAGTTGTAGTAAATGGCAAAAAACGCCGACCAACAACGATCCAACCACAGTCCCTGTCATTGGGTTCGGCTTTAATCGCTTTGGAAGAAGACAGTACGGCGGCAAACCTGTTGGCTTGGCTGAAAATGTTGAAAACACTTGAAGAAAGCAGAGCAGGAAGGGAAGCTTATTGTTATGCACATCAAAGGATGCAATACGTCTCAAGTGTGCTCAGGATGCGGTGAAAAAGCCTTGGAAAAAGTTCGTGCTGCTGGTCTCAGTCTGTATACCGTGCTAGCTTGTACTAGTTGTCGCACAGGATGGCAGCGAGACATCAACGTCTCTCGACACATATATGGCATCTGCTATAATGCTGTCTACCATGGTCACCGCCCAAGCATTTTTTTAACTCCTGGAGGTAGTTAATATCTCTTTCCTTATGGTTGTAAGTATCGACATCTTTATTTTATATCAATGTTACTAATGCTTTATCTGCTTTATCCATTTCTACGTTGCTATTTGGCAATTCGTTTCATCCGTTTGTAACTCCGTCCAAACCTCTACAGGAAAAGCCGTAGATCTACCACTTCAGATTCGACCCATGGGTTGACGTTCTTGATAAGCTTAATTGTAACAAAAGTTTAACTATCGACTGCATTTTAATGTAAAAAGTTTAACATAATGAAAGCAATCGCATGATTACATTAACTGTGTCTCCTCTTGCGTAAATTTTAGTGGTACCATATACATTTTTTTATGCAACGTAGTCGTCTCGGACTAGCTTATTAAGGGTATTATTTAAAAGATTACAAACATAGCTTCTCTCTTTTTTTTTGTTTACATTTTAAGTTTTAAAGATTTACTGCCATCAAAGTGGTTCGACGATTGCATTTAAGATTTAGGTACTCGATCACGTTGTAGGGGGTCTGCTACGTTTGAACTTTTACAAAGAAAACGGTAGACGGTACAACATTGGGGAGAGGCATGTAACGCAGTATAGTTTGTGATCCAGCAACTAATTGTTCTACCCGCTCTCTCCGGTACAGACTAAGTTCGGCCGAAACTACCTAACTTGACATAGCCTATGGTTATAAACAAATACGGGTTTTCCTACTATTTAGATACCGCATTCTTTACACTGACATAAACACACAAAATTTTGTGTCCGTTATAGCCGTTATCGGACTGAAGCGGAAAAGCAATCAGTTTACAGAATAGGAAATAAAGAAAAGTAGAAGCGAAGCTTCTTGGAAGTATGAGGTCGGTTGTTAAGGAATTCCGACCTAAAAAAAAGATGAGCCGAGTAAACGTATGCAGCAGAAACTATGGTCAATGGCTATCCAATGAGTACGATTCGTTGAAAACTCTGGAGAGTGACTTCATTTTTCACCGACCGAAGAGAAATTCGAAGCTTTTTATTGCGTAATGGAAACGTAAATGGAACTGTGATATTGGGACCCGTATGTACTCTTAACTCTCTAGCACGCAAAAATCTGACTTTCTAGGTCACCAAGTGTATTACATTGCTTTTATCGGTAAGTTACGGCGTAGAAGACAAAACGATAGATTCTGACTAAAACTTACCAAATCGAGTTGAGATTAGGGTCCTCGAGAGCCCTACACCGCGCGTTAATGGCATCGTTGGTTCTTAAACTTTGTTTCAACATAAAGTTTTTTTTCTTATACACGTGCTAAACGTGGTTCTATAGTATTACATGGTTATTCTACATACTTTTCCAAGTCGATGACTAGCTCATCTACTATTCCACGCTATGTCTGTCTACCCAGCCGTCTTAAATTGAAATCAAAGAAGGCTAAACTGTCTCCGACAAATTCCCAATTATAGACGATGACATAGAACAATGGAAGATCCACAAGACAAAAGATTCGTATCGAAGTTTCATGATTCAACCCGTTACACCATGTTTCAGCCTCTGCTCGGTTATCTTCATCGTAAAAAAGAAGTTTTCGAAGTTATAAACGTCTTTCGCTTGTTGAATTAATTGGAAGGGATCAAAAAAATTTCCTCATAAAAATAGAATTGCGAACGAGGATAGGCTTTTATATGGTTCCCTGCTTTTTCTTACGTTGCCCACGTGTCTATGTGTGACACAAAAAAAGAAAGCCAAGCTTAAGAAAAACAAACGTATCCGAAGTATGCGATATTTGTGTTGCTTCCTTCCATGCGTTATATTAAAAACTTTATTGAAATCCAAGGTATTTAGGTATACAGTCGATAGTTGATAGCGTATACAGCCGATAAAATGCGCTGGCACTGTTGAACGGAGAGCGATAACCGGGAAAACTAATAAGACCAGTATCTTTCGCAGCTTTGACATTCTGAAGTCCTGCACCCCATGAAATCCCCCTCACCACTCAACCTTTTTTTTTTTTTTTTATCTCGTTCCCGTGAACACGGACGAATGTATAGCCGCGCTACTTCAAAAAGGTTCTTTTCGGCTGTGCTGGATATACCAGCCGTTCATTTATTTCTCTTATTTAATTCAGAAAAGCACATGCGGAACATGTTGGGAGAAATCATCGGCATAAATAGCGTGAGTCATTTTTTCTTAAATGCAGAAAATGCGCATAAAGAATTAACAATTGCATCCTCTTTCATCGAATGCCAACGTGGTTAATCCGGGGTCCACATTACGTAGTGCCGGATACATTAAAACACCGTTCAATTCATATCTCAGTTTCCCGATAGGACATGTTGCTCTTATAATGTTACTGCGTTGGCTTCCAGCAGGGTGGTAAAAGCATGCTTGCGGAGTAAGAGCTGAACCAATGACCAGCACGTGCTAGTCTAAAAAAAATTGGACGCGAAGTTGTGTTAGTCTTAAGCAATGATCACTAGTATATATCGAAGTTAGCGAAATTAAGCGCATCGTTAGGCAAGGGAAATATGGAGGCTTTAGCGTTGCGATGGAGCAACCTTCGATTGGCTCGATCAAAATCGTACCATACTGTTCAAGGTCCGGTATAGCGGGCCCTCAAAAGTGAGCTGTGGCACCAGAAACCGACTTTGGAAACTTGCGATATGTTCCACGTATCTTCGCCATGACCAACAAGGATTTCCCCGCTTGTAGCTTTCTGTCTGAGCGAACGCGGTGTCTGAAGAACAAAAAAAATTTTAAAGCAGATATCGGTTTACAAAAGTCCTTTATAAATAACGGTTGAACCTCATTGTTTACATTTACAACCCATACCGACAAGATACACATCACACGTAAATATCAGCAATGGCTCCATCCAGCTTAAAATCATTTTCCCCTACAACAAATGAAGACGATACCCGCAAAAAACCACCAGCAGAAAAAATAGACAATACCCAACGACTTTACGAAATCTTGTCCTCACCGCATCTCCTTGCATTATTCGAGGAATATCTCCAAAGCATTCAGGCTCATGAAAACCTGTTATTTGTTGAGGCATTATCGCAGTTACGCCATGAAAGCGTTCAGTTGAATGTTGAGAAAGTCGTCCATAGGTTAATATTTCAATCTCTTTTTTGTCAGTCAAACGATGCTGATAGCTTGCCATTAGAATCTATAAAACATTTATTGCCCTTGGAGCACCCCTGGAATTGAGCATTAAAAACAGCGAGCAAATAGGCAGGGAAATTCGTGCCTACCGCTGGGACATTATGTCTAAAGAAAGAGCTCTACGCATTTTCCAAGAGGCAGAACTCGAAGTAGAAGCTACCTTGGTAGGTGCAAGAGTAAAGATAGAGACATTGTTAACATGCTTGACCGTTAGAGAGAAAGCGTAACCACATTTGATACGATCTATCATAAAACAGCGTAAGTGTTACTTTTCTTTTTCTTCTTTTTTTCATTTTTTCAAATAAGTAATTAAAACGAATATTTCTTAGGTCTGGACAAATTTCAGGACCCTTGCAACACCAGAAAAAGGTCGTCATAATTGGAGGCGGCTTTACCGTAAGTAACATAGTATCTGTGCTACAGAATCTAATCTGAACGTGAATAGGGTTTCACAGTTGCTTCTATTCTGGATCCGATGCCACGATTTCATGTCACTTTAATCGATACCAAAGGTAAATTGAAAGATACCATTACGATACATCGTCTTACCGTTTACCCGCAGATTCCTTTGAATACAGTCCTGGTATGATTAAGGTAACGTCAGCGGATAACACTATATTGGGATAGTCTGATCTAATTGTTCGACAGATGCTTGTACGTCCTGAGGAAACTTCATCGCTTCGCGTGCGCCACGGTGCCTATGTTAAGAATGGCCGTGTCGTCATTGGCTACGCGGAAAGATTGGAAAAAGATGCCACCGCCGTACGCGTCAACAATGAACTGGTATGGTCCTTACAAAGCCTGTTTTCTGATGCACTAACCACAAGCTTCAGATTCCGTTTGATTATCTGGTCATTGCTACCGGGAGCACCTACAAGTCTAAACTGAAGTCTTTTGATATTTCTGCGTTGTACCGCATGTCTGAGCTTGCCGCAGAACATGTCCAACTAAAAAAGTCTGAAAGTGTATTGATCATAGGTAACTGTTAAGCTTAATGCTTCTTATTTATCGAGTACTCATCTCTATTTCGATTAAAGGTGGCGGTTTAGTAGGATGTGAGCTTGCCAGTGAAATTGCCTTGCACACTTTCCCCGAACCATACAGACAGAAGAAACGGGTAACAGTCGTAGAGTCGCATTCTACTCTTGTCCCGCGAAGTTCTCATCGTCGTCAAGAAAGAGCTATGGAATATTTGTCGAAGCTTGGTGTTGACATTATCTGTAACGAGAGAATTGTCGATTTCGACAGCGGAGAGACGAACGCCTACTTAGGTTCCAGTGGACGCGTCTACCGCGGCTATGACAAAGTTTACCTTGCTACTGGGACCACCCCCTGCAGCAATATTATCCGGGGCGACGGGGACGCTGGATTTGAATCATGTATTGACAATTGGGATCGTATCAAAGTGAAGCCCACCCTGCAGCTTGACCATTGGAAGTACAAACATATCTTTGCTGGTGGAGATGTCACCAACGTATGTGAAGAAAAGACCGGTTATGCAGCCACTCTTGCTGGTGTCTGTATTGCACGCAACGTCTGCCGACTTGAAAAAGGAAAAGCTCCTCTACGCCAAGGTGCCAAAGGTACTGTGCCCGCACCAACCAAGCCGTTGCACGGGTTGTCTTCTAACGGTGGCATTGGCAGACGTATGTATAAATTGTAATGGATGATTTTATGAAATTCTCACTGAACTTTTTTTTTTTTACAGAACACCTTGGTTTATTTAAAAAGACGTTTGCATTCTTAAACCCCAACTGGGCTGCGCTAAAGAGCTTCGATGAGCAGCAGTTTTTGCGAATTGTTCAAGGTGAAGCGGCGGCATGCTCGCTGGCAATAGGAAAAATGCCTAGGTATCTTGGAGCTCCCTGTCAAAACTGGAACCGTTCGATTAGCCAACTGCGCAGCGAATCTGAAGCCGATTTACGAACATCTCGTATCTCAGCAACAAATCTTTCTGGTTCTGATATCCTATCACTCCAAGGAAACGAAGACAATGAAAGCATTCGAAGCTTTCTTTTCACACCAGGAGCATATGACCTCGACGTATCTTTTGAAACATTTAGCGAAAGTTCCAGTTTGCGGTCGTCCAGCTATTCGAGCGACCTCTCAAGTCCTGATAGATCGTCTTATGGGGAAAAGCTCCAACGTCCTACCAGTCCTGTTCCCCCACCAAAGTCAATCCGTCACGTTGGCTCGATGGTATCGCTTAATACCAGGGAATCGTTCTCAAGTCGACGACATCCACAACTGAGTGCATCTATATCTACCCCTATCGCTTATCCATTTTATAGCGAAAGATACTCTAATGAACTTAGATAATACAACTATAATCCTCTCATCATAAAACTTTGTACATATTCATCCGATAATACACCATCAAAAGGCATTTCTCTTTTCTCTCATTCACAGTCCGTTACAATCTAAATATAGCCTTCAGTGCTTATAAAATTCGTGGAAAAGTATTGTGGAACAACATTGATGAGTGTATACAACATGCTGGAACTTCCTCGTACGTTCCGTAAGACAAGTAAAATGCACACATGGTATATTTATAGGTCGCAGAAGCAAGTTATACACGTTGACAAGCAAATGTTGAAGCCATTATTTTAAATAGCAGATATTTCCTGTTGCAATACTTCAGAAGAAATATTCAGTTTCAGTTGTTGTGCTGATGATCATCTATACTCATAAATCATATTTCTTGGTATATGTAAGAAAACCTATCACTCACGATATCTATTCATACTGGCACTGCATTGGCAGATACTGTGATTCATCGTAAAATGTCTCTTGTATACTTGCCGCTACTTATCAGTTACACGTTGAAGCCGACTGGCCCATATATTGAAGGCGATAAGAGTGTCCTATCCATTTCAACGGATATACAATCTCAGAAATTTTAATGCATTCTTTTTTCTTATGGTAAGCAATACTCAACACGTGTCTCATAGATTCATAGTGGATTGAGAAAAGCACTAATTGACGACAGCGTTTTCAGAATACTGCTTGTTTATTTAGGTCAAATTAAGTTGGGCGAGATTTGTATGACTCCAAATTTTCTAGCCTAGAAGATCAATACAAATAAAACGAGAATGAAGGAGCGGAAGTCGCCATTGACATTGATAGTCAAAGTGTACCGCATACCTGTCCGTTAAGCGGTTAGAAAGTCCGTAGATGAATGAATAAGATGTTCCTCAGCACTATACTTCATAGCGATTCTGCCACATACAGCAAAACTAAGGCTCAGGGACATCAGCGCCACGCATTCTATCTGGTAGTTGATTGTACCTTCGTTTTGATATCTCACCATTATAATTAGGCCTAATCAAAAATGCATTGGTATGTTCAGGTTGATATATTCTTCTTGGCTAAAATGATCAATGTATGAGCAGAGTAGAGAACTATCCAGAGTTGAGACCCGAGTATGTACCAGGCTCAAAATATTACTGTTCGGGAACAGATATCGGTAGAGATCCGAGATCTCAAACAGTACACTGGTTCCCTGCGCGGTGTCAAAGAATTCGAGGAAAAAAATTACGGCGGAAAGTTCTAAAACCGTTCAGACACAGTGCCACATCTCTCGTTATACGCGACACAAAGCTGTTGATCGAGGCAACAGTTTGCACAGGTCGCGTGATTAGTTGCATAACAATTGGAAATCCCCTGTCAGGGACCCCGTTTGTGAGTATCTTAGGAACTGGATACACCTATCCTCAAACAAACAGATACAAAATAAAAAGACGATCTCTGTGAGAGAAAGTGTACGTACGATCGCTTATTCGAAGCAGCGATATGCAATTGATTCACTATTCTACAAAGGTTACCTCAATACTCAGGTTACACGCCCGTTCTTCCTGAAACTCATTTCTAGTTGTGAAAGGATCCCCTGTGGTGGCCACTGCGCCTCCGGGTTTCGGTAGGCAACCGAATGAAAAGAATGAATATGTGAAGGCACTCCCAAAATAGGTTAGACCGGTACGGATAGAACAAAAGGGGTAGGATAGGACAACGGAGCATGTGTTCCGTCGGAAAGGCATACATACTATCTCCTCCACGCGAAAATATGGGGGCATTTGTGCTCCACTTAGAGGTTGGCATATAAAATGATGGAATAGCTGTGCATTACTACTGATGAAAGTGAGAACACCATAGACTGTTACACTGAATATACGCATCATTCGCCACAGTAGAGTTCTTTAGAAACAAAAACAAACAATGCACGGTAGACGTTTGTCCGGCAGCTTCCCATCTTTTCTAGACATTGTCGGTCCGCTTTTTTATTAATCTTTTTCCTCTCTTTGACTATTTTTACCTTTCAGCCCGTCCATTTATTGCCCTCTATCCGACAACCGTTATTATTTCTGAAGTAATAAAGAAACAAACATTTCACGATGTTGACAGGCCCTTGCCACGTACCGCGTTTAAAGGTGAGGGTTGGTTTAACTACGTCTCCCTATTAAGGTCATGTTAAATAGGTCTTGGAAGCCGATGTGAATAATCTTGGATTTAGTAACAACTGGAAGTTGACCAAAGAGAAAAGAATACCTGACGTCGTTCACGAACAGCATGAGAATCCTGATGCGGACTTCACCAAAATACTTTTGGACAATACAAAGCATCCTCTAGTAAGTAATACCTTACTTTCATTATGTGGCTGTCTTCTCACATCGTAACCATAGTGCCAGAACCTTGACGTTATTGCATCTGACAGGCCGAGAACACAAAGTAACCCCTTTTACATAGGATAGTTCAAACTTATCTGATGAGTAAATTGTCATGAACAGATCAGCAACATCAGTTTGAGAAATTTCTAAAGATCATTGGATCACCATGTGCCAATGACGAAGTTGACAGTGTCAGCGATTCGGAAGACGTGGCTGTACCGAACCACTATGTATGCTTTGCCTCGTGTTACATTCATTTGCTTATCGTTTGCATAGTTCGTTGAGGACGAAGACGGAAGGTCGTTCCAGATAGATCAATTTATTAAAACAGAGGAAAGCTATGTTGAGAAGCTTCACATACTTGTCGATGTCATAGCCCAACCATTAAGAGCGCGTGCCCTAGACAAAGACAAGCCTGTGCCGCTCAACTCTTTCCTGTGTTCTCAGATATTTCTCAACATTGAGGAAATTCTAGAAGCCAACGAGCATTTTTTGAACGATCTACAGTGTTATCAGGAAAACCAAAACCGCAAGACGTTTGGCGATATATGTGCTACACATGTAAGCATGATCATGTCGTATTATCCGAAGGTGTCACGACAGCGCCGATGTGTAATCTTACTTTTTGGGACAGGCTGCTAGGTTTGACTGCTATAGGAAATATCTTCTGGGAAAAAAGGAAGCACAGCAGTACCAATACAAAGAGTTCAAAACCAATCAAGCCTACCGAAGTTTTCTCGTCAAGGCAATAGAACATCCTCAATACAAAGGATGTCATTCACCGCTTTCAGACTTGTTGATCGAACCTGTACAGCGCATTGGACGTTACACAATGATGTTAAAAGGTGAAGTTCACTTCATGTTCCCATACATGGATACTAAAACAATACGAATAGATGTTTTGCAGTTTACTCCGGAGACACATCCAGACTTCGAAGGTCTCACAAAAGCACTTTCCAAGTTAAGTGAAATAGCAATGATGACTGATGACGACCCAACCAAATTGGCAAATATGTTTCATACCCTTCGTAAATCAATCAAAGATACTCCGGTATGCAATCTATCTGCGTAATTAGTGTGACGCAAAGCTAACACATGGTCGGACACAAAGGATTCAATCATGAAGCAAGGACGGTCTCTCATCGCACATTTGGACGCGGTCGAAATAAACAAAGCTAATAACAAGCAACGTCGGCCTGTCACCCTCTTTCTATTCACCGATCTTGTCATGGTCGCTGGTCGCCCGTCTTATAGTTCCAGAGCTATTGACCTCTGTGACATAGACTCCGATTCAAAGACTTTCCATGATGTCCATAATTCCTTTATGTCACGCGGCATACGGAAAGACCAGAGTCTAAAATTTAAAGGCTGGGCTGATATTGAGCAAGTCGAGATCTTTGAAGGTGCCCAAGGTATGTATACACGAACTAAACAAAAGTGGTAATTATGATTAAACCTCGTCATTTTCTATCTTTTTGTTCTGTTACACACCTGTCAAAATGGGCTTGCATATTCTCCGTAGATCGACCAGGTTCATTTTTACTGCGTGCTTCCTCTGCACAACGTCAGGTACCCAACCCAGAATCAACCACATCATCGTGGGAGGCATTCTTCCAAAAAAGTTCAAGATTATTTTCGGTTATCCCGTCCAGAGAAAACCATGTGAAACCCGATGAAGTGCAGCAGTATTTACAAAAAGGAATCGACTTTATCGCTGCATTTCGTAAAGCACAAGCTTTGTCGAAACAATACGGTACAGTGTAAAAAAAAAAAAAAAAGGAAACAGGAAGGACCACTGACGATCTGCTTAAGGTGAAAATGACAAAGCCTACCATCGCCGTTGGAACGGCATGGACGTTTACAGTAATATATACACACCAGCCAGTTATTCGCAAGCAAAATATAAAGTTTGTGTCTTTTCTTAGTAGAAAAGCAGGCTAATATCCTTCCTTCCTATATAGAACAACTTTGTTGCTGTTTATGTGGAAGAGGAAGATGATGACGTGAATATTAAACGTCTTCTAAAAAATACAGCAGCATCACCTTGGATTGTGGCTCTTGTCCAGGCGGATACTCGCGGTTTTAGGCTTTCTATATGCAGTAAGGTTCATTTAGGTTTACCGCGTGATAGGCCTCGCAGTCTATCTGAGACCACAGCAAAGTCATCTCAGACACTCGACAGCAAGACGGTGGATTTTGAATGTGTCTTCTGGAACAACGGTTAGGATTCTTTTTTTTGACGCAGTTGTAGTATACTTTTTTTTTTCTGACTTGCATAATAGTTATTCTATGCGAGCGCCAGTTGAGATCTTCTTCTCACTTCTGTTATATCCATGACAAAACAACAGAAGAAGAACTTCAAAAGCGTCCACGCTCAAGGTCACGGTCACTGTCGCTGTCTCGTTCAACCAGTATCCCTACGCTCAGTAAATTATTTGGTGCCGGCGGAAGCAGTCGATCGCGTTCATCTTCCCCAGCTCGAGCTTCACGAGTTGCACCAACACCTTCTCGATCGTCCCCAGCCATCCAAAATTCTGGCAAGGCATCCAGTAGTGAGCCTGAAGGTTTAAAGAATGTCTCCTTGAAACATGGAGAAAAAAATCGGCGCCCACGATCGAAGAGCATGGTAGCTGAGACTGCAACTGCCTCTCTTCCTTCTCAGAGATCTGCTGCGAAGGCTTCCTCAGCATCTAAGAACTCTCGTGCAAGTATGGATATAAATTACACACAGCACTTGAACGGAAGGCGGCTTAGCCAAGATTCCCAGTACGAAGATGTTAGCCCCACATACCCATCTCGACATCGAAGAGGCTCTTCAGCGTTTAAAATCGCTCTCCCGGATATTGATCCTTATGGGATCTCAACGAAACAGGACGTTATTTCCTCACTTCTCGGCAAGCAGGAAGGTAAGTATTGCAGTTGTAGATATGGGAATTGACATCATCTATCTATTTTAGGCCTGTCTCCAGAAAAGCGATCCTCTCCGGAGAACTATTGGGACCCTAATATGATACTAAGCAACCGTCGAAATTCTCAAGGACACGAAACTGCATTCAGCTCCTTGCAATCAAGATACGGTAGCGATTATCAGAACAGTCATATGCATGCTCCTATGTTTTCTCGAACACAAGCAGCTAAAGGAGATACCAGTGTTATGACTAACAGTCTCCAAGATCCTCCAACTCGTCCATCTAGTCGTAGCAGTACAACGTCGTCTACCACTAGCCTTGCGTTGAATCATTTCGGCAACTATGGCTGTGCCTCTTCTTCCCGGTCTAGTTTCACCAATACAATGTCATCATTCACCAGTCAAAGTACCCGAAGCTCAGTTAGCTTGGAAGAACTTGAACTTGCCAAGGTACATATGCTACTATAGTAAACGATTACTTACAAACAGAGCGTTAGGTATCACCCAGCTATCCTGCTCTTGCGCGTCTTGGTACATCGTTTGATAATGCTGATGATGACGACCTTCTGATGCGCATTCATGAACAATTATCAGCTCAAAAGAAGAACAGCTACAACGAAAAGATTATCTCTCGCCACAGCACTACAGAGGCTGTCTCGTTTGATCATCAACCGTGGGACCATATCGCTGAAACCGTAGAGGGCTTAGGAAAAGACGTTGGCAACTTCTGGACCCAGCTGATGGACAAGTGCAAACTCCTTGATTCACGGATAGAGTATGTCACTTCGCGTCTGGAAACCAGTCCACGTTCTATACAGACAGGAACAACGTTAAACGGGATAAGCACACTTCATAGGGAAATGCGCGAGGAAATACGCACAATGTGCAATGTATGAATGGACATGATTTGCTTACATGGTTGTGCTAAAAATATTTTTTTATGCTTCATCCAGACACTTACGGCTGAATTGGAAGGAATTGGAAGTACAGTCGAAAACTATCGCAATGCACAGTCGAGACTATCTCCACCATTCCATATACGTAGTAGCGAAAATGAAATACAAACCAAGCAAAAATTAAATGAGGCTTTGATCGAGAGAGACTACTGGCGCCGCCGAGCAAGGTAAATACAACGCGACAAAGACCACATACTTACTTCTTTTTTTTTTTTTCGCATATAGCGAACTAAGTAGTCAGCTGGCTGAAAATAACAGGCGCTGAGTGCTTTTGACTCTGTGTAGATAGTTACATATTTCCTTGCATTATGTTGTCCGATTTACCCATTCCTATCCCTACATACCTTCACTACTTTCATTTACATTGTACAAAACAGATGTTCCATGTATCTACTTTTCATCTACTGTTTCTTTAGCATATGCACTATGGCTTTTGCTATTTACACCCATGTCATACTTTTCTGTAGCAACTGATATATACTGATTCAAGAAAATTTTACCAAACGTTGTAATTGCCGATTTGATTGATAACTTTTATACGGAGGCCAGGGATGCACTAGTGTGCCTTTTGCAATATTTGTCTTGCTAATGAGCAACCAGCTGAAACCTGATTGGTAACATTCTTTAAAAGATACAACATTAATCTCTACAATATCATTTCCCACATAATGATCAGTTTGGAAGCTAGCTATTGTAGAGATATAATGTCTGTCCGCTTTGGTAACCAAGTTGACCAGACAGTACTTAGTTTTGCTAGGAACAAAGGCAGTGTCTGAAGAAGTAAATTAAAAGAAGCAACTGCGAAATAAAAATCAGTAGTCATGCAAGCATAGGTATAAAATGTATTTGAAAATCTAGGAATACAGTAAAACTTGTCGACTAAAGCTACAAATACATTTGTTCAAGAAAAATTACAAATGTATCCTCTATATACATGACATTATCGCTCTATACTTTTTATTCTGGAAGTTTTTTTTTTATCTGATTACACATTGGTCGCTGCAACAACGTTCTTCTTGGGGGCAATCATCTTTTCCATACGCTCTGCATTTTTTGCGTATTGTATAGCTCCCGATGGATCATTGGCTTCCGAAGCGTACGATTGTGCCTGTTTAAAGTATGCAAGCGCTTGTTCAAATTCGCCCTTAGTCTAAAAAAAATAGTCTCAGTATATGTATTCATGGACATGGTAATAAATACTTCAAGCAGCCTTCCGAGATTATTTGAAACTACGCTTCTGCACTCTTTACAGTCTTTAGCGTCGTTCGCCTTCGCTTGGTTATCTTTCTTCTGGCTACGCTCTACACCAGTAGAACACGATTCCAGGGAGGCCTGTGCCCAACCCATGGATTCGTCATGCTGATTAGTGCCATACATAACTTCTGACAGTTGATTCTGGATGATGGCCCTTAAACAAATCCAACTTGTTCCTATCGACGACTCGTCACCATTTTCAACATCAGGAATCGATTGCAGCGCACGGAGAAAGAGTGGAAGGGCTAATTTGAAATTGTGCTGCATTGCGTACAAACTTCCCAATGAACTGGTAGTTGTAACCTTCAGGTGTTCAAACTCTGTCGAACCGTTATCTTCCTGTTGCGATAACGAGTGAAGCGCCCATGCAAGGAACTCTTCAGCATTATCAAAATCCCCGACACGTGTGTAAAGGTCACCAATCTTTTTCCCCGTTTGCGCAAGCAAGAATTTGAGATCTTCATTATTCGTGTCTAATAGTAGCTTCCACGCACGCGTATATTCTGTAATGGCATCAAACAGATTTCCAGATCGTTCTTCGTCATCAGCAAGACGTAGTCTTAGTTTGATCAAAGTTGGCGAGGATTCATCAAGATGCTTCTCTTCCAGCGCGATGCGAAGGACTTCACGCAGGTATAATGCAGCCATTTCGAAATCGGGGGACACTTTTTCTCGGACATGGGCACCATGCAACAAGTTTCGGGCTTTGTAACCAAGTTCACTAGGTGTCGCTTCCAAACAGAATTCAACGTAAAGGTGGTACGTTTGCCACGCCAGAGCTGTTACTGCTGTGATGGAGAGTACAGTCAAACTTGTCACTTTTGTGATATATTTAGCTTGAACTTTAATGCGTCGCCAAGCTTCAAGCGAGGGATTCGTCGAGAATTTCGCCACGTCTTCCTCGTTTCTGCGCAGCATACCCTTGTAGGCATTCTCCCGGAACGTGGTGCGTCTAAACGCGGAAAATGGGCGCCATTGTTGGGTCAATCCCGTTGTTGCATATTGTCTCTGAGTATAAACGCTCTGAAAGCTGTGTCGTAAGCTTCGTAAGGTTGCCATTATACAAAGGGTCGCTCAATTCGCGAACTGCAACGAACAAGAAGAAGAACTGTTGACAACTGCTGGGTTCGCCGTTCTTCACAGGATTTGAAATAGCGACAGCAATTTCCAAGCCTCGGGATCACTACTAATTGATGCGCCATAGCCAGAGTTG
The DNA here is from genome assembly GCA_000697495.1 of Saksenaea oblongispora B3353. Lineage (NCBI taxonomy): Eukaryota > Fungi > Mucoromycota > Mucoromycetes > Mucorales > Saksenaeaceae > Saksenaea > Saksenaea oblongispora. Next base: position 66,613 of record JNEV01001157.1, on the reverse strand, counting down.
CCATGTCCAGCTTTCTATCCCGGCAACTCAATGTCTTAGATTGCGTGCCCCTGTATAATTTTATACTAGTAGCTGGAGACTCATGTGGGTACGAGAAAGGGAATGGGTGTGTGTGCATTGTGCGAACACTATTACAATCATGCTGTAGATAAGATATAGTGTACGCTATTCATGGTAGTCTACGTTAACAAATATCCAAAATGCGCATGGTACCCTCCAGGCGATTTCTTCATAGATCTATTCGCACGGTTTTTACCTACGACAAAGCATCCAATATCCAAGATACATATTTCATACCTTTTTCCGATATCGGCGTAGTACGGAAAGCATTCCTTCCTCACTTTGTATTTTCTTTTTTCCAAATGTATTACTACCTACACTTTTTTCAATGCTATTTCCTTTATCAGTAATATTTTTAGTCTGTATACAAAAACTGGAGTAGGTATCTTACGGGATTTCCATGGCCGTAGACGCAAAATCGTCGAATAACTCCTGCAGTGAAATTTCATAAGTTTCTCCGGTCCACCCTCATCTAAGGAGATATTACTCACTACTGGAATTAGCACACCATGGGAAACTGTAATCATTGGACAACAAGGAATTGAAAAGAAGAAAAAGCAGTGTAGCAAATGATCAACAGTTTTGCATCTGCCAACTTCTAAGTTTCGAAGAACTGATTGTCAGCTTCATTATAAAAAAACGCGCATCATTTTCCTTATTGAAACAAACAACAATACGGATGATAAAGTACAAAACGAAGGGGTTTGAAACAAAACAGAAGCATAATGAAAAAAAAAAAAAAAGGCAAAGAAGAGGTTCTTCAAAAAGAAGAAGGACACCAGAAAGATATAAAAGCTATGCAGGATGAACATTTTCGCATGCATGAGTCGCACAACATGATTATATGGCTCTGCACATGTTTTCCAAAAGCTGTGGAGATAAAAGGTGAGGTGTAATCATTAAAGCAGACTGTAAATTCTATCACTGATAGTAGCTGAATCAAAACCAAGATTCCAAATGATCTCGAAAGTGTTCCTGAGGGTGCTGGAAATTAAACAGCCGCACACATTTGGGGTCAAAAAAACAGACGCGAATTTTCAGCACACGCGTCTCTGACTTTTTTTTACCAGTCGTTCCTGATGATGGAAGTAGACAGTTTACAAACATTGAGTTTCCAAGAGAAACTCGTTAATCAAGGAAAAGCATTTAAAGGACCCGAACTAGTGAAAAGATTAACGGTACACGATAATAGCGGGATGTCTCCGTCAATTAAACAGTAACTAGAAACTTCACGATGAGCTCAAGACTTTCGAGCAGGAAAATGTCGAAAAATCATCGATGAACGCGGTTTCCAAAGATCTTGTACACAATCAGCTTTTGAAGCACGAAAGCAAAGCTGTTAAGATGTTGACCGCATGCTGCTTGGCCGACATTTTGAGACTGTTTGCACCTAGTGCACCCTATACAAATGCAGAGTTGAAGGTAAAATCACTTTTTACCCTGGCAACACTGACGGCATTTACGATTCCCAGAAAATATTAGTGTTTTTCATTGCTCAGCTAAAACTGCTCGGGCGACCAGACGATCCCAACTTCGCTAATTGCTTCTACCTTCTGGAGAGTCTTTCAACAGTGAAAAGTATCCTCATCATCGCAGATCTGAGTAATGCCGAGCAGCTGTCAAGCGCACTTTTTGCAGACTTTTTCAGCACCATCAAGTCAGTTTTATTGTTTTGGTGTTCACGTCCTTACTGTTCCTCATAGTCCAAATTTACCACGGAACGTCCAAGTGTGTATGACTGATATCCTTGTCCAAATCATCGAGGAAGATGTACCATTAGCACAGGAGACAATTGAATTGCTTCTTGAACAATTTAGTGAACAGCAAAAGGTATACATCAACATCTGGATTGTGCTTACAGTTTAGTAATGCCTGAATTCTAGGCTAAAAACGAAATAGCCTACTCTATGGCGCTTGATATCTGCCGAACATGTACTGATATCCTTCAGCGTCGCGTCTGTCAGGTATATCAGTTTCACTGAGTGTAACATCACAACTGAAACATTCGTAGTACTTCACCGACACATTGATGTCTGTAAGCAGGAGTGACGGATCGCAAGACGATCTGGAAGAGCTACAAAAATTGCATGAGCTTATCCAAATGGTTCATTCTGTGGTGCCGAATTTACTGCTTAGTGTAATTCCTCAAATAGAAGAGGAAATGAGACTGGATGAATACAATGTTCGTTTTACTGCCACCAAGACTGTCGGTAACATGTTCATGATGGAAGGCACGTCTCTCACTCAACGATACCCGATATTGTGGAAAACTTGGATAAGCAGGTCAGTACATGGTGGTTATGCATTACGAAGTGCTAAATTAAGCACGTTTAAAGACGGAATGATAAGGCGGTACAGATACGTTTGCAATGGTTAGAGACATGTGAAGAGCTCTATATCAGATACAGTGATATTACTTCAGATCTGAATGGTATACTTCATGACTTATGAATTAACGAGCAAAATCATAACCATTTCTTTGTAGAATGCCTAAAGGAGAAGTTATTGGACCCTGAGGAAAAAGTCCGTGCAGCAGCATGCAAAGTCATCGGAAAACTAGAAATTGAGACACTCCGCCAAAATATGGATGTGTCAGTGTTACAACAGGTCGCAATGCGTTGTAAGGACAAAAAGGTAACCATCTGGGTGATTACTTGCTTCATATTCAGCCATAAGTAATAGACATCCGTTAAAAAAGAGGCCATGTATGCTCTGGGAAGCATCTATGACCGGGCATATTCCAGGATGTAGGTCCAATGGCGAAGGCAATAGGAACAAAATGGTCTAACTACTTGGCATTATTAGATTTGCGCATGAAAAGCCTATAACCGAGAAATTTGGATGGATCCCCGATAGCTTGTTCAACTGTCTTTATGTTGATGACCTCGCTGTCACGTAAGTCGACTAACGTTTGATGTGGATACTCATTGTATGAACTTTAAGATCGACGTTGGAGAGCACAATCCTTCAACACATCCTGCCCGAGAATATGGATGACGCTGAGCGAACAGAGAGACTGATTACAGTTCTTGCTTCCTTGCAAAGCAAGGCAGGAGTTGCATTTTCGTCGCTCATTAATAGGCAAAAGACGTATGAATATCTGAAGCGTGAAATACTCGTGCTTGAATTGCTAATTCTTTAACTGTATAGCTTTATGGAACGAATGCAACAGTACATTGCCCTGTGTTGCCCTGTAAGTCTATCTATTGATTCAGAAACAGCTTACGAATATCACGTATTGTAAAGGATGATATGGATATCGATTCCATTACCCCCATCAATAAGGAGGACCTTATGAAGCACATTGCAGGTATACTGATCATACGAAAAAGAAAGATCGCTAAACACTGTTTGATTGTAGCACTCTTTGCTGACAAGGCTCGCACATTGAATTGCCTTCGTAGAATCGCTGAAAGCGATGATGCCAACATCTGGAAACTTCTTAAAACTAGCACAGATCCGGATATTGAGTATAAGCGTGTTATCAAGGCAAAGGTATGCTCACGGCATCGTTGATCAGACGACTTACACAGCACATGATCATCTTAGAAATCTTTGATTTCACGGCTGGAGCAACTCTCACCTGCAATCGCTGAAGTTTTTGAAATGATACTGAACAGAGCCAGCCCTGTGATTCTCAATAAGTCATGTATTCCACATCTTCATGCGATACTACGCAACACTCGAGGCAGAAGACATTCGTCAGGGCATGAACCAAATTTTATTGCCCAGAATATTGTGAAGGTAAAAAAAAAAAGCAGAAAGTACTTGAGATGTTCACCTCCTTTTCAGAAAATATCTTTGACATTCCCTGCCATGTATCAGTCCCACATCCAGGACTTGGTTAAACATATTTTAAATGAACCTATTGGCTCAAAAGGTGGTAGTTTGCAGAAAGTTGAATAATTTCTGACACATTGTATCTATCAGCACATGATGATCTTGAAGTTCTAGCACAGATCACCACAACTCGCTCGACAAACTTCAAACTAACCAGGTAACGTTACAGGTGATTATTGCGTTGTTGTTTGCTGAGTTATGGATATTTCAGCTCTGCCATTGATCGATTGCACTGGTACATTCGCGAGGGTAGTGTAACACAAGCGGAATATGCAGCAACGGTCCTCAGTAATATGGATGATACTGAAGAGGCTTGTGGGCCTATCGTCGAGGTAGGCTTGTACCTTGCGACAAGAATCTTAATTTCTGACTCGTCAATATAGGCCTTGTGCGCTGGACTAGCTATTGAACAGCGACAACTTAGTACTCTGTCAGGATTGTCTGAATTTGCCCGCTACGTACCCAAACTCCTCTCAGGTAACATCGAGAGCGTCGCGGACTTTATTCAGCAGGAAATCCTTCCTCAGAACACTGTGGTGGTACGAATGGACTTAAATATTAGTCTTATTTTTGTTAACTGTGAGTTAGAAAAATGACATGGATTCTGAATGGGTAGAGTATGATGAGTTGGCAGAGCTATCAAAGCGAAAAGTAAGTACACATATGTTGCATATCTATCAAATTTGGAATTTCTAAATGCTCTTTGAAGATTGCTGGCGTGCGTCTGCTTGTGAATTATACTGCGGGGCTAGTGGATTTGGAAGAACAAGACGAAACCATCGCACAACGCACATTCGCGATGTTGTGGCAGCTGTTAGATGTAACTTGCGATGACGCATTTGCTTCTCACACAAGGTATGTAATATGGTTTATAGGACGGTGACAAACTTAATAACTATTGCATTATAGTGCCCCTGAAACATCACATCTGCGACTTTTGTCGGCAGAATCGATAATCAAGCTGACACATATGAGCTCTTACGAAAATAGAATGTCCGTTTTAGACTTCGAACGACTTGGTCTCACGTTACAGGTAATTTGAGAAGGGAAAAAAAATCGAATTCAGGAATATTGAGCATCTAGCATAGGATTCGTGTTTCTATGTACGTCAAGGTTTTGCAGAAATGCTCATGAGAGGCTTGCGATCACAAACAATTCACCCTCGCTATCTCTCTTTACTTTTCCTTTGTGCACATGAACCCGAGCCCGAGCTTTTTAAAAAGGTAATGAAGAATGAGGTCGACTGATGTCATTAATGCAAGGTGCAGATTAAACACTTTCTCCAAAAACGTCCCACAAAGCTCCAGATCGGTAAGATTCATGCAAAAACAGCAGCTTTCATCTCACTCTGCTGATAGGCGAGCGCGTGTCAGATTTAGAAATCGCATTCATACAGCTAATCCATCTTCTGGCACATCACCCGGACTTTGTTGCCGCTACCGATGAACTGCAACTTTTCTCACGCTATATTGAATTCTATCTCTCTTGCGTTGCCAACGCAGACAATGTGTCGTTCCTGTATCAAGTCGCACAAAAAATCAAATCGTCTAAAGATACTGTTTCTGAAGAGCTTAGCCAGGTACTTATTTTAAACAGACCTCGTTTATCGCGTACTTAAAAATTAATTGATCCAGAATTCCTACGTCCTGAGTGACCTGGCCTGTCTTCTGATCAAACGCCAAAGCAAGAATTCATCGTGGGCTGTTGATGCCTATACACGACATATTAGTCTGCAATCTAAACTTTACAAATCTCTGCCATCTAGTGCTGTTCAGACCGAGGTAATATACCTGTAAGTTTAGGAAGCGTGTTCTAACACATTGTGTCCAAAGGTTATGAAAAAGAACTACCTTCCCGAGGATTTAGTAAACGCTCTAGAGTCTGCCACTCATAGAGGAGTTTCTTCCAGGAAATGAGAAAAAGCCAATTTTCTTCGCAATAATGTAGATTCAACGTAGGCTGAACATGTCGAAAAAAGAAACAGCATTTACTACATACGCAGAAACTGCAACTCCGTTTACGGATTTTTTTTTTTCGCTTGCTCCAAATAAATTTGCATCCATAAAGGTGCACATATTTTATTGGTGAAATTAGAGCAACCACGCATTTTTCTTGAGCCGAGAATTGCAACAATGATTACCCTATACTTCCAAGCTGCGAGTTGAAGAAACTATCTAGCATGCTGAAAGTGAGCAGTTGCAATATTATATACTACTGCACTATGTCTGGGGTATTTAGTTCAGTGTATGGCCGGTTCGATATCTATAAAGAAAAAATGTTGCGGCGGACTCTATATTTCTTTGCATCATTTGTTCACAATCCTCTTGGTCTTTTATTTTGCGGTGGATAGACTTTGACCAACCAGTCCAGTGGACTTGCCGGGGTACTTGGGGGTTTGTAATTAATCACGTTCCAATGTCTTTCTAAACGCTGTCAGAGTTTGTCGCTGTCATGATGAATCTTGTGCAACAGACGGTTAGTCTTCTCCAAGCGTATGATTCTCTGTTTGTTATCGTTGTACTTCTGATTACATGTTTGAACGTAAGCAGTGTAGTATTTGGAGCTATTCTTCCGAGCGCTAAACCCATTCATATCAGCTATAGGCACCAACAATACAAAATTTACTTCCATAGTTGACGCATTTGGACCCCCGAAGCTTGGATTATGTGGAATAGGATGCTGAATTCCCACAGTGTTGTACGGATCGTTGAATTCTGAGACAAGTGTCGAAGCTAGGATTTTATAACCGTTCACTGGAGTTGCAGCCGACATATCACCAAATTGTAAAAAACAAAAAAAAGTCGGTTTGTTCAGATACTTTTATTCTGTCATCTCGTTCCACAACTTGCAGTATTTTAAAACTGACATGTTTAAAGTGATGTGTGTAATATTGATGTTAAAAAAACCTTTTTTATGCATTGCATATACGATGGGAGGTATGGTTACCCGCCCATTGTTCCGGCGGTTTAGTGGAAATCCAACTTATGCTGTCAAACATTCTTTTATTGGCAATGGACAGTAAAAACATGAACGCAGGCATTCCTGGAAGCGAGTGTTCAAAATAACTAGACTCATCGATATCTGCATAAAACTTTAGCTAATATCGATATGAGCGAACAGTAGGAAGAGAGGCAAGTGATCAAGTCACAGGGAAGCTTTAATCAACATTATATCTGCTCTTCGCTAAGAAAAGCTCGACTGCGCAGCGGCCGATAGATTATTACGAGCGTTTTATTTATCCCTTAAAGAATCCTCCAGTCAACTTTTGGATTGCTTTCTACCTGCAGATCAAGTGCTTTAAATGCACTAAAAGCAAAAATTACTGTTACTAAACTGATAGGTATAAAAAATTTAAACTTACCCTAGTGTTATATCAACCGTATTGCGAGCACACGTCGAGCATGCGTCTTTGCAAAGAATACGGTTAATTTGCTTATGAGTTGGAAAAATGAGTCTCTTTACCTTCAATTGTCACATTGACTACCTTGCCTTTAGGACCACGAATTTCGATTTTTCTACCGCAAAAAGGACTCTTTTTACTCATATCGCCGTAACGTTCTCGAGGCTGTTATGGTGTTTTTTTTTTTTTTTAAAAAAAATAAAGCGCACAGTTAGAGAAAGAAAAAAAAATGTATGTACACGTACCAGGGAAGCAATCATGTCGTCATCTTTGATCTTATTGCCACAGGTACCCATACCGCCATGTTGATTATCGGGGGAAAAGCGTGTGGCAAGCCCGTTTATCCAGCCTTGTTCATTATCACCACCAACATGAGGGGTTGTTGTAGATTGGTGAGAGGTCGTGGTGGTAGTTGTTGATTTGTGAGTAGTAGTTGAGGTCGTGGTGATTGTTTTTGTAGGCCAGGGGGTCTGTGTGACCTTGTCATCAGAACAGGCGATAAGGAGAGATTGCGCCAAAGGAACAGATATGTCAATTCTTTGATCCTTTTGGATAGGGGTGGTCCAGTTTGCGATGATAAGTTTACAAAAGGTTCCTTGATGGGCCTGATTCTGCGCGTCATTTAACGTTGTTTGATTCTTCATGTGCACATCGAAAAGAGCATCTTGATAAGGGCAACTTGCATTGGGGTATACCGAGATACCCGTAAGCGCGAGATGGTTATTATTCGTCGTCAAAGTAGCATCACGGATAGTGTGAACACATTTGAGTTCAGCAAGCTCCCAAAATCGCAAATTCTTTAGAGGATAAGCTGTAATTACGGTAGCAATAAATAGCAGTAAATGGATGACTTGCTTCATTATCCTTTCTGAATTAAAAAGTAGGTAAAGACAAAAACAAAAAAGCTGTTGATCTGACCTTTTATTCCTCCTGCATCGCCCTGACTCACCTGTGTGAGTGCTTAAAAACTTTGATCGCTCACTTCTGTTTTGTGAAACGAGATCCAGATAGGGCCAGAAGTTGCTAATTAACAAGCTCATGTTCCCTCATACCCTGAATCAAGGACAACGAGTGTCTTCATCCAGCTATTAACAGCGAAGGTATCGGGTTACATAGTAACATAAAGTCTGTTGAAGTTACGCAAATACTGGAGCCATTGCGGATATCCAGCGAGGTCAATAGCAGAACTAAACGTCATCGATGGAGTCAACGTGGCGCAAATGCGGTGGCACACATGAAACGGAAAAGAAGGTAATACAATTATAATCGGTGTTACAGTACATAACAGTGAACAAAAACCCCGGATAAAATCATCAACCATTTTGTGTCAATGACATGGTCACGCTGGGAAATAACAATATACTTTTCAGCTTCGTTTTGAAAATGAAGGCATCTGCCTTATCTGGAAAATACTTTCTGGAACGACAACTATAGAGCGTATTTAGTCATCAATTTCAGCACAAGAAAGTTTGTTAGGAATCGTGCTACTACACGGCGTTATTCTTGAAAGCAAAGGTTGATCGGCCAGGTCCTGCCGTCAACACAATAAATCATAGCCAAACACGTCACACAGCCTGTAGTTACTAGCAATATTTTCGTCGCTTTTGGTACGTACTCGAGGGCGATGCTGCTAGGTCTTTCGGATTTGATAGAAAAAATTAGAGAGTGTCACCGGGGTGCATTTCCTGGGACATACCCATCCCATGATTACACCTTAGGATACACATAATCCATCATCTCTACATCCTTTTCTTGGGAAATGTACGACTATTTATACTTTTCTCTGAGGACATTTGCAACTATACTTTGGATACGGATGATCACCTTCCTTGGACTACCACAAAGGGTAAGGAAAATTATTGTGTAATAGCTAGGTGATATGAAGAGAATAGTGTGAAAACCTACACTATTTTATGTTCTTTATTACATAAATTGTACGGTACAGCTATGCCAAGGCTACAAATGTTGTAAATTATCCGTGGACAATTCAGTCCAGGTTCCCATTCACGAGCGGTTTCACAATATAAATACTTGGTAATTTCAACAAAAGGTTGAATATGCATTATAGTGGTAAAAAACAATGATCTAGTTGGTCCAAGACAGCCACCTTCTTGTCTGCGGCTGTAGAATGGAGCGTACTACCGTCACAAAACGAGAAGATAATGTAATTTTATTTGACGTGCTACTACGACAGTCAATGTGAACACTTTGTGTACTGGTTCCATTGTTGTGTCAGTTTGATCTCTGCAGTTCAACAATGGTTGAAATTTGAAATTCAATTCAATTCAACTGTTCCAATGCATGTTTATTTGATTCATACTCGTTTGGATGTTGAAATTCGTGCTGGTTTGGTATTAGTGACCCACCCTTCTCGGGAAGTTATTTTCCTCTTGGACTGATTCCTTGCGACCATGAGAAGTCCGATGATAATGAAACAAACTATACAACCATTCTTTCCGTTTTTATTGCTATCGCCATCCAAGCGCCTTCCTCTAGCGCACAATACAAAGATGGAAAAGGAAGTAGCCATGGTAGGTTGTTACTCAGTATTTAAGTTTCGCGTGTATCTGTGTGCTACCAAAGTAACATTTGTGCGACCATAGCAAGACCCACAGTTGCCCCTATAGGTGGCGCTGAGTTAGGAGTATCCAAAACAGCTACCGTTGCAGTTGTTCTGGAAGATAATGAAGTTCTCGGAGTCGTTGCGGAAGACAATAAAGAACCTGATGTTGGCGCTTTAGTACTACCTCAAACGGGCCTACAATATAACCTGCACTGGGCATGCTGTAGTCTCTGTAGAATTGGGTAAACAAATAATAACAATCTTTGCTTGAAGTAAAATAATGGGGATTACCAACTCATACTGTGTTTTCACCAGAGCCTGTAGATTTACTCTATCTCCAGTTTGCTGCGTTGCTAAATTTTCGAATACTAAATAGATAAAGTGGCCATGGTTGGTTGCGTTTGAACATTAATGACTATTATGCCGCCGCGATAATAGATAAGATTAGCTTTAGCGTTATAAACTTTCCTTTTATCCTGTACTGTGGATGGGTCAAATATAGTGGGCGCATGATAAAATTATACTCGATAATGCTATACGTTTCTGCTATTATCAGTTGTGTTCAAGCATTAATACAACATAATTCGCTTCAATTATGCGTTATATAGTTTTGAAAATGTAACAGGTGAAGTAGTTTATCCGAGATAACAATCTAAGAAAAAACCCAAGACATAACATTGTCAGACTTCCATACTCTTTGTTTTGTTGTGAATGCTCTTATATCTATATGTGTTTAATTGCAAATAATATCTCTAAGAAAATGTAAGACAAATCATTGTTATTTTAGTGATATTGGGCGTTTGATTTACCTTTGCCATTCATTCTAAGATAGTCTGCAATTGTTGCTTGCTTCGCACTTAGTGTGCTACATTCTAACTCCCTTAACTTTTTTAAAGCAGTAAGTCCACTTGTGTATCCAGGTTTATGCCCCGGTCCAAAGTACTAAGTTACAGCTTGACAATATATGCAGCTATTGCTGTGTTATTCATATCTTCCAAAGTAAGTATGGTGAGCCAATAAAAGCAAAGTTTCTGTACGGACATCTAGTTTGGTAAAGCTATATTCTCGGTAATGTTACTAACTTTTCTCCTGAAGGAGGGTATAATTTTATCGCGCGCCCACCGTAGAAGGAAAGTTAATGGTGTAAATGAACTGTTGCTTCTTTTTGAGCCATTTATGTGGCAAAACGTTGGCACAACGAGACAGTTCTGAGAAACAGTATTGCACCGCTCTAGATAAAAGTAAAAGGAAGGTTTGCAGGAGTTTGCGGTAGCTCAAAACGAAATTCGCGTTGGGAAAAGCTGTATTGACATGCATGGTTCCTTTGGATTGCCTTTCCAAACTTACCGTGCAGTTCAATCCTTGACTTTGGAAAGGGCCATAACCCAAGCGAATGAATCAAAATTGGAATATCACTGACGATGGCTTTCTTTCTCAGATGCAACCATAGTCCGTTTAACTACCCCAAAACCAATAGTCGTTTGTTATAAGTTCGTGCAAGAAACGTATAGTCATTTCGATAAAAGCAGGAACGATTTTCATTTATTTATAGGCCTCACCAGAAATAAGTAGCATCCACATAGTTACGGATATCAGTGTTTCTATGGAAAGAATAACGTCTCATTGATAGCACGTTTGGTATACCTGCTTCGCATTTGCACCCTCGAATGAGCAGCTACAACATGTTGAAAGCAATTACTATTCCAGACATATGCTTTTCAGATTTCCTTTCCGAATACGGTATATTAACCCTTGTCGACTTCTCTGTTGAAGAGGCAATAGAGTGTCCTACAGCTATTGGAAATATAGAGTCAATCGGCTTCTGTAAATCTTCGCAGGATCATATGCAATAGTCTGATATCCGGTTTTTAATGGACACAGGGTCTATCCAAACGATATAAAAAATTGTACGCTTCACTACGGGAAAAGATCTTGAATTTTCTCTTTTGTGTAAGGTTTGTTCAAGATTAATCCAAGACTTTCTATAGAAACTCCAGAGATCTTAAGATAGTTAAGATAATTTCCCGTAGTGTTTGGCACGCTTGAGTACTGTTTTACTAACCCTTGAAGGGTGATACTACATATTTGTAAAGGCTACAATCCACATCAATGACAGACGCAAGCAGGACAAAAATAATGTTTGATGCCTACGAAAGACCAGTACGGATATTAACCGCATGTTGATCGCTAAGAAGGATTAACTTTAAAGTTACACGCGAGCGAAAACAAGGTTGTAGGACTGAAAATATTTCAGTACCGGTCTACCCAAAGTCCATATCTAAACACCCAACTGGGCACCTGTGGCAGACACTGATGAAGCGCGTAGAGCCTCAGAGACCATGCGTATCGCAGGCGGAGCAGCTGCAAGCCATCTTCCAGAAGGCATTGATCTATACTAATCCTGAATTGGTTAATAGATGAGTCGAAAGTATGTCCAGCAGTTGTAGGACGGTAATAAAGTCAAAAGGAGGCCATATCTCATATTGAGTATAGCTGAAAATTGCCAATAACTTTTATCCGTGTTCCCTGCTGCTCGGCCCCCTCCCCTTCCCTCCAATTTCAATATTTTGGTCCCCTTTCTACTGTAGAAAATACGCGGGAAACGAAATTAAAGGGGTGATCATTGTGATAGAGCATAACACGGAAGCATTTAGTTGCGGCGGGAAAACGTTGAGAAAGGCTACAGCTGAAGTTGACAAGAATTGGATACTTTGTATGTTACCTTTTACGCATTAACCTTGTGACTAACACCGAAAATCAAACGCTGAGGAGATAGCGCTGTAGATCATGACGGAGTTATACAAATAATCAATCTCATACGCATGCTGACTTATGCGCTTACCGATTTTGTATAGCTTTCCAGATGGTTTATCTCTTTGAGGAGATGCTTTGCATTCCATTATCAATCATTTGAGAAGGATGAATAACTGACTGATCATTTGGGGAGAATGCTCTGCAGTAAGCTCCCATTGGTTCCTGAAGCATCACGGGAAAGCAAGCCCGAGATTCCACTACTGCGCATCGTTGCATAGTCGTTTTGGCTCCAAGAAAATAATTCTATCTCATCTCTATCTTTATTATCAAACAGGTAGATATCCAACGTTTAAACGTTTGCAAACTGAGTATACACGTTCCCAGTCTCAGCTGTATGCAGACTTTCTTGCAGAAGCTGCTATCACGTGGGCGATAGGACTGCTTCTTGATATGCCCGCAAGGAAATCCTTAAGGGCTCCCCTTTGACCTGAAACAAGCCAAGAAAGTAATAAAGCATGTCCGCTCACAACTACAACTACATTATAAAGGTTCGAAAACGTTGTAAATTATTTGGTGTCTTGTTTCTAACACAAGTATGAACGTTGGACCGATAGTATATCATCATTGGTGACACGGGTAATTTAGTTTTGCGAACATGCTGTTACATTCCATCCTAGTACAGTACTGTACAAGCTAATCGATCTCGTCCATTGCCCTATATTTAGGTGTTGGAAAAGTACGTACACATTGTTACTCATGCTGAACTGGCATTTGATGTTTCTCTTTTTATGTTCTAGTCGTGCCTGCTTCTGCAGTTTACAGACAAACGGTTTATGCCTGCACACGACTTAACGATTGGGTGAGTAGTTAAATAGAAGAAACGGAATCGTAATAAAAACCTGCCGATGTTTGTACTATAGTGTTGGTTTTGGCACCCGATTTGTTACAGTAAACGATCAACAGATAAAACTGCAGATCTGGGATACGGTAAAGAAAAGAGATGGCTCTTCACACAGATAGACTCGCGGCGCTATAGAAGAAGTACTTATTTTGAATAGGCCGGACAAGAGTCATTTAGAAGTATCACCCGCAGTTACTATCGAGGCGCCGCTGGTGCGTTGCTAGGTAAGAAAATGAAAAATGAAGTGATTCAAATTAACGATGGTTTAGTCTACGATATCACAAGGCAAGCAGCTGAGAAATATTAAAAAGAAGGAGGAAGTTTGTTATCTAAATGAATGTTTAGACGTAACACATTCGAGAACTTGGCAACATGGTTGGAAGGTAAAGGCACGCCAGCTTGCTAGGGTAAACCTTACTCATCGCTTACAACCAGATATCCGCAAACACGCGAATCCAAACACAGTGATTATTTTGATTGGCAACAAGAGCGATTTGGAAAGTAGCAAACGACAAGTTTCACGCGAGGAAGGAGAGCAGTTCGCCCGAGAGAACGATCTCTTTTTCATGGAGACATCGGCTAAATCAGCGGCTAACGTCGAGGAAGCCTTTGTGAAGACAGCAGAAGCGATTCAGAAGAAGATCCAGAACGGCGTCATCGATATGACAAGCGAGGTACATAGTCCGTCGTTTCATCCTGACTACATGCTAACGACCTTTTTTTTTTTTTTTTTTTACGAAACAGTCTACAGGAATCAAACGTGCACTTACTCAAGGGGAGTCGTCATTGCCCGCCAACTCTTCGTCTGGAAGCGGCGGATGCTGTTAAACAGAATTATTTCCCTCACTAAACAACACGAAAAGATATGATCCTTCCTTTTCTATTCTTACCATCCCCCATTAAAAGAAAGCTATGGAAAAGATACTGCACGTCGTTCCTACCACCGCCATACACCCCTTCGTAGTGCGATTAGTAACGGCTGGCTTTGAAGTGCACTCTCGGGACACAAACCTCAAATATGGGCTGTTGAAGGGCCACGGCGGCTTCCTATCGAGATTATCTTCAGCTGTTGGATACAATTGTTCCCCTACATACATGTATTCCGCAACAAGGAGAATTGAGTTTAGATAGTCATTCCACTTTTTTCCATTTTGCCGTAACTTTACCGTCCCGGTGTAAAGTCGTACAAGTCATGTCATTTACGGTGAATATCTCCGGCCACTCGCTGAGCAAATTTTCTTTTTTGCGTTCTTCTGCATTGTTTAAGCTATACAGTACTTTCAAAGACGGATTTCGCACTATTTGACAATAGAGCCGCAGTATTTGAGAATTTATACTAAAAACTGCACATACTGGCACCCCTTCGACTTTCGATAAACGGCGACGTTCAAGGCTGGACGTACGTATTGAAATAAGCCATCGCAAAGGTGAGCATTCAAAACAATGCATATCAGGAGTGCTTCCTTATCCTAGTTTTGACTTTATGATAGTAAATGGAGTCCCTGCATTGGCTCTGCGGGAGAATAAAAGATATCACAATTTAGACAACGACATGTCAACCATGCATTTTCTTTAACAATCAGCTTAGGTAGCTGTTATGAATCCTCATGCATCTATTTATCTTATAGCTGCATAAACATGCATTTGCAGCAGGCCATCAACATATTCAGGATCCAGATCAGACACTGCCAGGGCAAAGTAGACGCGACAAGAGTATGAAATTTGATAACAATAACTTCAAATGCCCAAGAAGGAAGCGCTGGCATAGTTCAGGGAAATCAAAACGAAAGATCCTTATTTTGCACTGTTCAGTAAGCGAGTTAAGTAGTCGTTAGAAGTGACCATAGGAAAAACAACTACAGCTATCTAGCAGTACAGAGCATCATGTAACTGATGCAGTTGCTCAACCAAAGACGACGAACACAACGGTACGTTGTCTTTCTTGAAGACGATTCTTGAGCAAACACAAGTAGCAGGATAGCTGTGTTCTGCGTATTCATACCAGATACACGTGTTCCTTTGTTCTTGTTTCCATTTTTTGGATTAGAAAAACTACCAAACCTGGCTTTTTATGGGGAACGCCCTATTCGATGCTACGATAGAAGTGCTACGCCAGCCAATTGATTCTTGTACAACGTAATAGTATATTTGTTACAATGTTGATTTCCTTGATTGTATGGCCTTGATTCCATCTACCTTTGCTCATCCGGTATGGCGCAGGGCGCACGTGTGTGAAGGATAATTTCACCTCGACTAATTGCTTCTAATGATTGACAAGTTATACAAACCCATTGTGGGCCAGGTGACTCTAAGAATAACATATGCCTGTATTGTTGATCCTTTCCGTCATGTCAAAGAACACTTTTTGACAGTCCTGTGCCGTTCTGGCTCTGCTAGCAAACAGGAGATCTTGTAATTGCTCATGCGACAACTGTGTTAGAATGCATTGTCGATTCGACATGACAGTTTTGTTATTCCCGATCGGTTCAGAACCAACCTCCATTTTAATTTCAATTCGTGCCAAGGACAAAATTGCCAAAGATGGCGTTTTTTTTTCTTCTTCTTTGCTATTTGCCGGATGCAATACCCATTCATATTGCAAGAAAAAAAAATTCATTATGCATCATTTCTACATCCGCATCTGATGTGGTAGTATAACAAGGAAGGGTTATCTACATATAGCTGGAAAGCAAACCGTAACGACAGTATCTGTTGATCTTTGTGGGAAATCAAAGATGCGGGTGTATGACAATATCCGGTTTTGATGAACAACAACTGCCCTGCGGTAAAGCGGGTCAAACGAGGGTAAACAGATCTGTAGTCAATTGAAACGGTCCACGGATTCCATTACACGACGTTATTTCTTTTTTATTCAGATAAACAATTGCACCGTCAACACGTAGCATGAAAGAAGTTACCGCACAAAGCTTAGCATCGCTTTCCGGCGCAGAATTAAGGTAAAATTATATGCTAAGTCCTGTTGTTTTATTTTGGAGATGTGACCTCGGTTCTAATGACGATGATGGATAGGTGACGGTGGGCAAATTTCTGGAGGTGATACCTCCGTGTATTTAGGAGGTGGGGGTACTATGATGAGGGGGTCTCGTGTTTGAGAGAGTCGGGTGACAATGTGTTCCGGTAACCGAAGCGCCGGATCAGGCGGAAAATAAGCTGGTGGCAAATCTGTAGACGACATGGAAACCGTTGACGACGGGGAGACCTCATTGGCTAGTCGTTGATCGTGCCGTTGCAGTGCTCTCTCAATCATTACATCAGCTGGGTATAGTTTCCGCTGCTGCCGTCGTTTGCGGAGGCGAAAGATATAGCATGCTAGCGCAAGGCCGCCAACAATGAGGGCAAATAATACTTCGAATGTAATAATCAATATTTGATATGCCCCTCCAGGAGAAATATCATCGAAACCCGACGTTTGTCCTGCCGAGTCATTGTCATTGTAATGAAATGTAGGAATGCTATCTGTCATACTATAATATAAGGACAATAAAGGTAGGTAAAAAAGAAAAAAAAAAAAAAAAAGCTGGAAGGGGAAAAAAGAACAAATTAAACCAGCTCTACAGGTAAACTATGTTTCTTTCTCCTAGTACAGTTAGAGATTTTCTGTATGTCACATTATGTCAGCAGATCCTCGATGTTTCAAACCATGGAGGATTTACCAAACACCTGTGGTCGGATCAACAACATCGGAACACATTCCTCTTCCTTTTTTTTCCGATTACTTTTTCTTTAATATAGATACACATGTTTAACGCAAAGAAAAAAAAAGAAACTTTTGAAGACAAGGCTTTTCTTTACTGAGCCATCATCATTCCTTCCATACCAGCACCGCTCTCCATCTGCTCCTTAACGAACATTTCAAAGTACTAAAGGAAGCATTCCGTATTAGAACAAATTCATCGATGAACGTTACCAATGCATCTTACCTGGAAGATAATTGTCACGCACAGCAAGATACCAGTACCGGAACCGATGGCACCCATCATATCAGCCAGAACGGAAACAGCGCCAAGACATGCGCCACCAAAAGAGGCAGCCACGGGAATGACACGCTTCAACTCCTTGTACATCGAAGTATCACGATATCCAGCAATCACCAATTGTTGATCCTTCAACTGACGTGCAACATCACGGGGTGACGAGCCGGAGACTTCAATCCAGGTCTTGGACAAAAGGGCACAGCCAGCAAGCATAATGCCGATGTAGAGAACGGCGTGGATGGGATCGGACAAGGCATCTGCCAAACTGTGTGGGGCAGAGAGGTAGTAGGCAATGCCGCCAGTGGCATGAAGTTGCTGCGACATCTTCTCGGGTTCCCAAACACCCAACAAACGCACCAAGAAGTTGGTGTCAAAACGCTTGTAAAGCATCTGCGAGATCATAAAGATGTTGGAGGTCATGGTAGACTGGAGCATAATAGGCATGTTGGAGGTGTAGAACAGTTTAACGGGGTAGGTACCGCGCTGACCACGAACACGGTTCGACTTGACGGGCAGTTCGACACGGAAACCCTGGAGGTAGATGACAAGAGCGAAGATGGCACCGGTCGACAGCAAGCTCATCAGATTAGGCAGATTCGTGCGGTAGAAAGCTTCCTTGAGGGCGCGTCGTTTGTCATCGCGAGTGAACAACAAGTGGACGAGGGCAATCAAGGCACCTTCGAACTCATCACCACGGCCAGCGTTGGTGGTCGTGGGCGACAATGCCTTCCAGAAGATAGTTTCACAAATGTTGGTGGCAATGAACAAATTGATACCAGATCCAAGACCGTATCCCTTCTGCAACAATTCATCCAACAACATAGTGATAAGCGAGGCAACGACCAGCTGAACAATGAGCAACAGACAAACACCGGCACCGATGCCCTTGGGGCTTCCGTACAGACCAGTCAAAACAGACACAGTAGCATGTCCGAAAGCAATGATCATAGCAAACACTTTTAGGAAAAAAGGCACGGTTGAGTCAAAAGCAAAACGAGGCGCGCATACAACCCGGTGGGGGAAGAGAAATACTTACGTTTTTGCGCACCGCTGAACAATGCTCTGTCCTCTTTCAAACTATAATCAACTTCAATGATATTGGCACCCGACAAAAGTTGCATAATCATGCCCGAGGTAACAATGGGAGTGATACCCAATTCCATAAGTGTACCACGGTTAGACGCCAGGATGACACGCATCCAGAAAAGAGGATCAGACGAATCGGATGACATGATGCCATACAGAGGGACTTGGGACATGACCAAGAAAATGAACAATGTCACAGCGGTCCACATCACTTTTTGGTTGAAAGGCACCTAGGAAACAGGAAAAAAAAAAAGGTTGAGTTTCTCTTGTTCTGGTACGCGCGTTGTCTATGCTCAGTGTCTTTTGTGAGGGTTCGTACCTTGCGATCGGGTGTCGCGATTTCGGGCAGGATGGCCATAAAGGGCCGGACGAGATGCAGAACCCGGACTAACGCATAAGGTGAGCTTTTGCAAAACAATCAACGTGCAAAACACTTACAACCCATTGACTCTAAATGTGTGTGGGATGAGGAACAAAGCCAGTCAACTGGCCCCCCATCATTTTTATTTTTTGTTTTTGGAACGGGCCAATCAGGAAATCAGCACAAATTCTGCCAATCACAGTCCACCACCTTGTTAAGTTGAGAGTCGGTAACAAAAAAAGGGAAACCAATCCACGGTTTGGTACGACGAATGTGCAGAAGCGAAGCTGACAGTAAACTTTGTCCTTACCCAGACACTTCTCGTTGCCTGTGCTGCTTTTTTTTTTTTCATGCTATCAACCTAGGCATGTATCTTTGTGTATGTCAAAAACGCGCATAACAAACAATTCGTTGTTTTTTTTCGGTCCATACGACGCAGACAGCGCTGTCGCTCCAAAGTAGCACCCAAGATGGTGGTAGCCTTATGCTGTTGGCACCGTGACCATTGTAGGTAAAATCTTGTCATGTTTCTATGGAAGGCAGATACATAACCATAACACCAAATGTGCTGCCCGGAAGTCATATCTGACTTCTCTCATTCGTCCACCCGGCCAAGGTGGTTTTGGATCTTGATCGCACCGTAAAGTGGCAAGCTACATACTTAGTTTTTACAAATGCGCTGAGTGTAGATTCCCTGGATCCCCTCAAATCTCCGAAGTAAATCCTTTCATCAACTCGTTGATGACATCCAAAGATTTCTCTGTATGTTTGAAGAAGCGTTTCTTCTGGCTCATCACCAAGGATAAGTAAGCCACAGCTCTACGTACAACTCACTGAGAGGATGTTAATTTACCCTTGTGCCGTATCGCCCATCCTTGTGCTGCACGAACATGAATTCCTAACAGTTTTGCGGAGGTTCACTTGGAGCGGTCATAATGTCCATAGAGACATCAATCTTGGGTACAACCTCCGCTTCTGCCCTGATGAAATGCACTTTGAGACCTCCAAAGCCTCCATTCAGGAGACGATCATGCTAATCTTATAAAAAATAAAAACACTGCCTTTGCTTTTTGAAGTTTGGCATTTCCAAGTATATCGAATCTCGAGATATCAGTGTACCTGACTTCCATCATATGTGCCGGGATTCAGATCCATCGAGCAAAAGGAGACGTTGGCAACCCACATCAACGAAACCGCTTAAGATTGAACAATTTCCCCTACACACGTTTAAATCGACGTGTTGCTCCGTGTTGCAACACGGATGTGGCTCCCCAGAAGATCGATGACCTTTTGGCTCAGCGCCATCGAATAATGGGGTCAGCTATATGGCCAAGTATGAACGTTGGAAGAGCACCATTTTCTGAAAATAGCATTGTTTACATTTTTCATTCACTCAAAGCACTTTTGTGGCACCGATATCAGATAAATGAAAGAGATGTCGTTACAAAGGTAATTTTTTGCTATTCATCCACCAGTATTGATAAAGATGGAAGTGATGCTTATCGTTCTGTTTCATACAAATCATTTAAGTTATAAGGGCATAAGCTTCTCATTGCCAGGGCTATTCTCAGTTCCTCCTATAAGATAGATAGAAACATCGAGGAGAAAAGAAAAAAAGGCGTGTCGGTATACCGATTTTGTGTAGGAGAGGTGCTGATCGTCATTTGGTTCATCGACATCGTGGGACTTACACAACATACACGCCAAAGCTTGAAGCGTAGACATTTTTTTTAACCTTCCCTTCCTTCCATCTATTGCATGAATTACTAAATTTGTTCATCCATCTGACGGAACGATTTTTTTCCCTCCTGTTGCTAACAGTATGCAAGGGAGCCACGGTATGTCATGACCATGGTATGTTACATGACGAGCAATGATCAGCTGTCCTTGGACCACAACAGGCCCTGGAGTTGCCCCATTGTAGAAAAAAGAAGACGGGACAAAAAAAAAAAAAAAGGGCTGACCTGTGAGTTGTCAAACAAAACAGGAGAGCGGTGGTGAAACAACAGGAAGATGACAGAGGTCGTTTGGTTAGGATATGCTTATATTTCGATAATGAAATAGGTACGGTAGGAGATAGTCAAGCTGCTTCATAGAAGCTGTGCGTATGCATGGACGGCTAGTTAGTATGAAGTGGCTGCAAATAAATTGTCCGAGACAAACAAGGACACTTTTGAGGCGCAAGAGGATTTCTTCACAGAAAAAATAATGCTGCATCAAAAATGTACTCGGAGTAATACAAATCTGCAGTGCTGAGTAAAAAGTTTTGTAGGAAAGGAACAAAATTTCCGATCAGTATACCAAGGGCGATCTTTTCAGCTTACTTTTCAACAAAGAAAAACAAAGAGATCCCTAATGATGTAAATGCTGCAAAGCTATGCCATTTAAACTATGCAATGGAGGATGCCGATGCTTCCAAAATTGCTGTGACCACTAATAAACCCAGGTGTTATTTACCTCATCATATGAACGCAAGAACAGCATGCACTGGCTTAGCACGTTCTGTTCTAGTGCATGAGAGTTGATTTGTTAATAAACTAGTTGTTATTGGCACCTCACAAGTGAAACAATCTTAAAGAACAAAGAAAAATAGAGGCGTTTCATTCCAGTAAAAAAGCACGTCATCTGAGAGTGGAGGTTGACAATATAGTCTGCTTATGGCACAATGATGATGTGCTAACGATAGCGTTCTGTTATTTATCCGGGACGTAACCTCGTTTCCACTGGTTCCTTCAAGACAATTGCTTCATAGAACTGTAATAATTATAATTATTATTGTTCTTCGGCTACTTTCCGAAACCACAGTGGTACACATTAGCTTATCTTTGCTCATTTACGGAGTAAACTTAACACGAAATGGTGTAGTTCTAAAACTGACTTATTCACTTTGCACGAGCAATGATAGTAAAAAAAAAAAAAAAAAAAAAAACCTATTAAAAAAAAAGTGTATGAATCCTTATGTTTTTGAAAGGAAACAATAAAAAACAAACTCAAACAAAGAAAATAAGGTTGCGCGAAAAAAAAAAAGAGAGAGAGAAAATGAGATGACGCACACGACTGGGTAGTTTCTATAATGTTTCTTTTTTTTTTTCTTGTTTAAATGAGAACCAAAGTTGCAAAGAGGGCAGCAACGAACAGTGCACCGTTGAGGACGGGAACATCCGAAGCACCCGAATTACCCTTGGCACCGGGTTCGACACCAGTGGTAGGACCGGCGTTGTGATTGACGGCTGCATCAAAGTCCGGATAGGTAATAGTTTGTTCAACATAAGGATGGGAGATGTTCATACAAGTGGCAACGTCAAGAACGTGGGTGTAGGCCTTCTTGATTTCAGGCAGATGTTGAATAGCAAACGACATGGTCATGTTGTTGATTTCATGAGAAAGCACAATATTGCCCTTGGTAGCGAAACTGCCGTTCTTTCCCATGGTGATAAAGTTTTCGTAGTTCTGGTTGACAGTGTCTGCAGTGATACCTGGGGTTACACCTGCAGCCCAATCATCCGTATCCAGATTCCAGAGAACAGCAGTCAGATTAAGTTGCGTGGCAATCCATCGCACACGATCATCCATATCACCAAGAGCCTAGGATGAACGAATCAGTGACAAAGAAAGTAAAGGAAAAATCCCCAAGTACTTACGGGACGCCAGTAGAGAGGGGTAATACCGGTGACATACTTGATGGCTTTGGAGGTGTAGTAAAGTTCGGCCAGGACTTCTTGGTTGTTCAAGGTAGTCATCATTTTATGAGACCAAGTATGGCTTGCAATATGATGTCCATCCTTAAGACCACGAAGAGCACCATAAGGCCAGTTAATCACGTTAGAACCAATATAAAACATAGATGCTCGAAGGTTGTTGTTCTTCAAATAGTCATAAAATGCGTTATGCGAACAGTTTGGACCATCATCATAAGTCTGTAAAGAAAAAAGGAACAAGGATTAGTGTTCAGGGGTTGAAAAGCATTGGAAGGGTGGAGGGAAGGGGATAAAAAACTTACAAGACCCCATGTATCTGGTTCTGGACAGGCGTAAATATCCGGATAAACATCTTTCACCTTTGGTTTAACACATTGACTGGCGGACCACCAACAATCGGGATCTTGGGCCGTATTATAGCCTTGCATATTTAATCCACCTTGGGGAGTAAGTTGACGGACGGGGATGTTTGGTGCCTTGGACCAATCGATGGAGCTATAGAGTTTCTGGAACTCCTGACTGGTGTTCATACCATTACTCGTTGCAATTTCCCAAATTGTAGGCCACTCTGCTTTATTAATAGTGATGCCTGGAGCTTGATAATATTGGCACTCGGTTGTCACGTCATACGAAGTAGTTTGAGGGATGTTTGGGATATTGATCTTTGTAGGATCTGCATTACTAGAATAATTGGTAACTACAGCCTGTGCTAGTAGACCACTAGAGACCACGGACAGAAGGATGGACTGCCAAGTCATGATAGGAAAGATAAAAAAAGAGAAAAAAGGTGGGGAGAGGTAAGTGGTAAATGACCAAGTATATAAATAATAATAAATTTTAGGGAGAAAAGGTAACAGAAACTAAACCAAATTCACAACTCGTTCGACGTTTCTTTATCCGGTCTCAATGAATTCCGGGTTAAACATAGTGATTTGATTTTTTTTTTTTTAGTCTGCGCAAAAAGATCCTTTTTAGTCTATTTTACAGGGATACCGATACCTATAATTAGAAACAATCGCCCGCCCGTCTTTATACCGTCGATCCCCAGTTTTACTTTATATGTTTTTCTCTTTATATATATTATAGAACATCTTATTACACACATATATAATTTATTATATATACCAAAGTAATAAAAGAAAAAGAAAAAGAAAACTTAAGGACTGCGTTTATCGGATGTTCTGGATTTCTTGTGCAACAAAGATGATCGACATAGATCGTCGCCGAGCCCAGATAATCACTTATTTCATACTAGCGTGAATAGCTAGTTGACAACAGATTGTATATACATACGTAATAATAATAATAAAAATAATCCTATTCGTCTAGCCACAAAAAAAAAAAAAGGTGAGATGGAAATAGTCTCGTTTTTTCTTGGCATCATACATTATGTTTCACTTTTTTAGCGCGTTGGTAGAAAAAAAGAAAACAGAGACGCACATATACACACATATACACACGCACTGCACATACAGATATTTACACATGTAATTGTCTTTTCCTTTTTCTTGTTTTTTACTTTTTTGTTTTTTGTTGGCACATGACGCCAAATTTTCGTTGGAACTTGACAAGCTCTCGGGTTACTCGATCCATAATATCTACGGCTGTTTCTTCATCCGGATGTTTTAAAATGGAAGGTACAAAAGGTACAGGTGTAGTCGGACTCGTTGCGGATAAAACAGAATGATTTCCCCAATCATCTTCATTATCATCATCTAGTAAAGGTACTGTAGATGCACTACTTAATGATGATCCCGATGATGTTGAAAAAGATCGTGGTCGGTATGTTTGTTGCTGTGGCGATGAATGCACAGGCGGACCTTGATTTCTTTTTCCAGCCAAGTCTACTTGAAGTTTACCCACGTAATCTAAAATTTGTTTGGCTCGTCGGTTCATGTCGATAAGAGACATTTTCGGGTTTGGATATTTTACTTTTGCAGGAGGAGAACTTTCTCTGTTAGGCCTCCCTTCATCATTCCAGTAGGGTAAACTTATAGAGGAGGAAGAGGTTGGACAATCTTCCGCAAGTGGTGTAGATGGTCTGGACGTAGGTTTGGATTTTCCATTTGAATTCTGTCGTGTTTTTTGTTCTGGTGATATAGGTGAACCCGTACTGTTTCCTGTACTTCGTCGAGCAGGTTTTTTGGTATCTACCGTCGTTGTCCGTCGATTGGATGGTCGTGGTCGACGTTCATATGTTTCATCTTCATCACTGACTTCCGTTAATGGTGTATCCTCTGTTGTCCCTTGCCACCCGTTTGCTTGTGCCTGTTGTGTCTCTTCTTCCGTCACTGAAGGTTTTTCCATACTGTCAGGTGAATTTGGACTAAGCTGTACCTGCATGGAACCCACGGGCGAAGCCGGCCGCCTTGATCGTGTCCCATTCAACCCTGTCCGTTTTCGGCGTTTGGTTGTCCTTCCGCTTTCCGAATCGGTTTTGTGTAATTCCGCCAAATGGCTTGCATCATCCGAAGTCGTTGATTGCCGCTTCCGACCACTCGTATCATTCGCGTGATATGTCCGCTTCACTCTAGTTTTTTTTTTTTTTTTCCTCAATCACTGGCCATCAAACTTCCCCTCCCCCCTTTTTTTTTCTTTCTTTAAGGAAAACATACCGTCCATGCGTCTTGATAATCTGATGATTTTCAGGTTGACAGAGATCACAGTAATAATGGTCCGGGATTTCCTCCTGAGTCAGTCCAACACAGTCGCAGTGCTGCCAAACCTCGCACTTATCACATTGAACCATCAAACCGACATTGTCTGTTCACCATGCCATGAGAAAGGGAAGTAAAAAAATAAATAAAAAAAGTGGGAAGTAAAAAAGACTTACGTTGGTCACCGCACACACATCGTGTGACGGAACCTCCATCTGAACTCTCTTCTTCCGATGTCGATGCTTCTGGAGGTGGTGCTCTTGCTTTCGGTTTAGTTTGTTTACGACTGCGTCGTGAAGGAGGGGCTATGCTCTCTTATAAGGTCCTCATTCTGATCCGTTGAATTCAAACTTACTCATGTCAAATAAAACAAAAAATAATAAAAAAAAAAAGCAGAATAAAACAAAAAACGAAAGGGTATAATGTAACTGAATAGGGTCGTGTTAGGTGTCGATTTGTTTTTTTTATTTCTTTAATGGTGTTTTCGAATAATGCATGAAACACGTCAAAAAAGAAAAGGAAAGTAAGAAAAAAAAAAACAAGAACTTTTCGGATGCCGTAGCAGAGAAAAAAAAAAAAAAAGAAAAAGATGCCCTGGCAACGGTTCATTTAAAACTCAGGATAGCTTGACTCCGACCATGCGTTAGGAAGGCACAAAGTCAATCGCAATACGAATTTCCCCGTTTCCAGCAGGTTGCAAGGGTAGCCATGTATCTATTCGTGTTTCTTGTGGGGGATGAATCAAATCCCAAAGATTCCATTGACCATCACACATATCCACATCATGACTGAACATATTATGATCCTTGACTTTGATATCCAAAATAGTGGGTCGACTTGACACGCTGTACTGGAAATACTCATGCCTACACAATCCCCAAAATAATTTGAATTCATACCCCTAACGATAAAAAAGGAAACAACCTACCATTCTGGGTTCAACGTTTTCTTGATATGCTTTGTCTTGTAAACCTGTTGCTTTCCTATCCTTACACGTACAAACGGATCACTTGTTCCTCCCCTGTCCACTGCAGGAAGTCCTCTGGCCTCGATTAAACGCACCATAATCGATCCTCTCATCCCTTCACTCTCCTTCTGATGATCCTCCGTGGTTACACCAGATACCCGGCTGGAAACAGACTCCTCTGTTTTCGAGCGGGGAACGCCCATCTGCACCAACGTATTTGATCTACTGCTGCTTTGAGGTACCTTGGAATAATCAAATGTTGACGTCGTCGACGGTTTCATTGTCATTGTCTTGGTAAACATACGGGTCGTGGTCGCAAGCATCGATGTATGCGTCTTCTTACGCACTAACAACTGAGGTTGCCACAAAAATCGAACTCGCACAGACCCAGATACTCCTGCTACTCCATCTAGCGGAATTTCAACATTGCGTGCCACAAAACTTTCAACAGCATCCCCACGAATAGAGATTCCACCCGACCCTGCCCAAAACATGACGGAAAGGTTAATACGATTTTGTTTATATTCACAACTCACCCATTGGCTCATGCCCCTGAATCTGGTTCCAATCAAATACTTCAATTCGGAAACTAGCCGTGACTCGTGATAGCTAATCATTCATTCTCATATGAGTCCTGTATCTTAAAAAAAAACAAAAAAAAAAAACATACGATCGGAACAACAAACTGTTCATTGCGCCACTGCGGAGACAATGCCTTTTTAACAACCGCACTTGTATGCATTCGCTCGCCATTCACGGTAAACACCACGTACGGATCGCTTGTGCCTAATTGCTTGTATCAGACTAACCACGTTGAAATGCAAAGACAAATACAAACCAGACTTATCTGCAGCCATAAGGCTTTTGGCACTAATTAAAGTTACCGTCAGATTACCCTGATCTGTTTAAGGCAATCCATTAGTCCATACATGTCTACCACCATCATCCACTTACTCTCCAAACTTTCATCGGGATTCAACTTGAAGTTAATTAATGGCGTGTAATCAAAGCTTAAACGTATCTTGCCAGCTCCGTCCGTACCAAGCAGATCAAACCACTCTCCACCTTCTTCCTCATCATCGTCGTCCTGGATATCCTGACGCCGTCGATTCTGGATACGACGAATAATGCTGTTGGTTGCATCCACCCAGTGCCCCAATTTGGTATCATCCTTATCATCTGCATTGGCAGGCTTGATCTCAATAGCAACACGCGAAAAATCCGCCTCCTTGACGAACGCATCACCTGCCTCGTTAAACGTTAACCTCCTGCCTTTTGCTTTAGTCGTCCTGAACTGCGGACTGAGTGAGTCCACAAGAAGCTGGCAGTATACGTGCGAAAATTTAGGCAGATGCACTTCGTGGATGCGCACCGTCAGCACACCAGAATTATACGCAGACAGATCCACAAGATCATCAGGTGTATATCGAATTGAAACACCATGAAGATCATCCAAAGGTAACACTTCATCCTCTTCTCGCACTTGCGGCAACGCCAACGTTGGGAAAAATTCTGCCGTGTAACGCAATTCGCCTTTTGCAGGTGTTCTACGGTCCACAGATTTAAGTGGAGCCCACCTAGTAAAAAAAAAAAAAATAAGCCGCTTCGGTCTTTTTCATAAGTCTTCTTACTTGTCGATCTTAGCCCCTATTGGTTCACACCACTTGTCTGGATCTTCTTTTTGATCGCCCACTTGTTGTCGTACCAGCTCCCTCATACGTAACACCGTTGATCCAAGCGATCGATCCTTGGTCTTGGCATTCCAGTCCATTACTTCCAGTACAAGATCTTCCCGAATTGAATGCACCGGCACGTAGTGGAATTCTCCCCATTCTGGATTGAGGTTGTTGTCTATCACTTCTGTTCGCGCTCGGACCTGGAGCCCCGACATCACCCTCACATATGGATCAGATTTAGTCACAGCCTCCACATTGCGCAGATCCCTAGCCTCCCAAAATGCAAATCGAACCACACCCACAGGAGGACCTACAGAATTGAGTCATTCAGCAGCAAAAACAACCAAAAAGACATACTGTAATAACCATGGCCCCCCATGCCTTGCGTCAGACCCGTCATCACCACAGGTTTCCATTGGACACTCAAGCGAACACGGCTGCCTTCTTTCCCCTCCAAATCCCACCAGTACTCATGTTTCACCTGTGACTCCATCATATCAACCAGGTAGGATGTCCAGATACCAATTGTCCTGTCTTCCGCAAAGCTGACACTGTCTTTGATCTCCACCCGAATAAACACCTCGGTCTTGTCTAGCACAACCACCTCTCCAGGACGCTCAAACTTTGGATTGGCATTGTATTTAAACACAGGCGTCTTGATCTTCTCCGCACCATTAATCAGCACACGTGCATAAGGACTGAACTTGTTCGATCCAAGATTATGACATTCATGCACTGTAAATCGAAGCACACCAGAATCTATCACAAAACAAAGTAAGGCACATGTACTGCGGACACAAGCCATTCTTCTTTACTTGATTCGGCTGCAGGTTCAATCTTGCCATCCTCCCTCGTCACTGGTTTCGATACAGGCAAGTACCGCATGTCTGCTTTAAGATCCGTAATAGACTTTCCATGACGCTGCATTACCAGATCCCTGATCAACGTAAAAAATAAGCCTCCTCTCTCTCTCTTGGCTGTCCACTTACAGGCCTCGCAATTCATAGTCATCCTCTTCCGTCAGATCGACCAAATCAAAGTGAGCTCGCGCAATGCGTCTATCTTTTGCACTGGTGCTATGGTTTCGTAGTTCGAGAGTTAAAATGGAATTGAGATTATTCAGCAACAAAAAGTGGGTTTCATTCCAGATCGGTTCCAATGTATTTTCACGCACACTTGTACGTCCCAGTTCCTGTGCTTTATCGAGGAAGAAACGTACGTAAGGGCTGAGCGATCCGTCGCCTGCATTAATGGTTGAAGCGGAATAGACGGTAACCGCCAAAACACCATTGGCTTGGGCTGTTCTATACGTTAAAACCCCTATCTTTCCATCCCACCGCGAGTCAGCACTTACTGATATCTAATTCGCCGGCAAAGAATTTTTCCACATCGAAAGCAAACGTATTTGGATAGTACATCATCGGTCCCAAGATCGTGTGCACCTGATCGCGTACAAAACTCTGTAATCCCGGGATCTAATATCCCTAGTTGAGCACGTGCACATGTCATGAATGTTTACTTGCATTATTGACGTCAAAGCCGAACGTCTCGCCTCCAATGGGCTTTAGCACGTAATCAAACTGCGGTTTGTCCATAAAGCAAGCCTCCACTAGTTTCACATGTGGATATTTGCTTATAAACTTGAATTTGATTCGCATTTGTCCCCGGAAACTCATATCCTCAACCAACACCGGGATGCCGGCACCAACCATGCCTTTTCCCAGTCGGATGTTCAAAACGATCTTTGGATTGATCTTACGCTGAATCTGTTTTTTGGTCATCTCTGAGGTATCATTGGGAACAAAAGACACCGTCCAATCCATACACTACCATCGCATGTTTAGCCGGTGCCAAAAGTGAATTGCTTGGTACAAACCACTGTATCCTCATCTGTGTCTGGTAGCGTTTTGACACTTTCAATTTTGAACGGTTTTGTGCCGAGAGTAAACGTTGTCAGCCGGACAGAATCCAGGAAGCCAGGAAGATAATCAACCAGATATGTATCAATATTTTCAATAACATATGCGCTTAGCACAGGTTCGAAAATCAACCAGAAATTTTGGATAACACTGTTCATCCACTCCACCGGTTCTGTATCTGCTTCAAGACGTATTTTTGCGAATTCACGCTCGATGTCATCCCGCGCATTCCTTTCGAATCGACGATGCATTGTCTGAAACCACGTTGCTAACAGTAAGTATGTCAATGGGGCCTGTCAAATAAAAAAAAATGCTTGGTATGTACCTAAAAACAAACATGCCGCGAGTAATGTCACCATTCCACCGCCCATGCGTGCCAACTGCCAAAAAATGACGCCAACTACAAATACCACGCGAGCATTGGACCACCACTCCTCATACAAAACTTCATGAACGACCGCTTCTAATGGATTTTCCGGTTTTTCAGTTGCTTTGTACGGAAGTGAACCTCCGGGATTTGTCTTTGTCGAAAAAGCCGTCCAGCCTGTGCGGAACCAATCGGGAATACCCAGAGACGGGGGTGGTGGTAAGGTTGCAACGTCTGCTGCTTTTAGGGTTTTTGGTGACTTTGGACTGTGAAGTTGGGAACGTGATCGTCGTAATGAACGATTAAGCTTGGCAAGCTGAGGTATGGGTTTACGTTGCGCGTTAGTCAGCGCTTGGATGATCTCCGTGGCATCATTGGTACCCAGCTCCGTCTGCAATCCCCCTCGATTGCCCAAATTACGAAAGTCAGGCAGCATGTCCTTTGGAATCTCACGCCGGATTTCTTCAGAAACTACAGCTTCAGAAGTAACCGACGTGAGGTATGAGGTTATTTCTTCCAACTGTTCCTGGTCCGTCATCGCGAAAGGTTAAACGGAAAAAAGAAAAAGCAAGTCTGAGGCGGTAGCGGAACGTTACTTGCTCTTAAAGCATCCCAGCAGTTAATCCCGGTCATCATCACACAGAAAAAAAAACGAACAATTTCCTATTTCAGCAGCAGTATAGTAAACAAACAGCACACAAACAAAAAGTAGCCCACTGTTTGCTGTCCACACCATCTAGCATAATTCGGCGTTTCAATACTAAGGAATGATACAGCAGCTGTCAGTTCTTCTTACAGAAGAAAAAAATGAAAGCACGCAGTTTCTAGTGATGCACAATCTGTAGAAGGTAAGACATTGCCCAAGTGCCAGAACAAATGCTAGACAGTGGATCGTACCTTCATCACAGCAACCCTAAGGACCGTAAGCTTATCGGAGACAAGAGTGAAATGTGTACTCCGTCTAAAATCGACATGGTTATTTTATCACCTTAGCTGCCTGTTGAAACAAGAATTGGCCAACGGCAGATGGCTCCATGAATCCAAGAAAGGACAAAAGAGTATATAGGTGCATTCTTACTCCTACCACCTATTTTCTTTTTCTGCTTTACAGTATAGTAATCAGGAACTATGTGTTTCATCTTGGATCGGGATAACGTGCAAACCAGATCAAAGATAGCTTTTCCATATTTAACAGCGCATTCGATCTATACACACTACAGCGTTTTTCCTATTTATCTACGGGTAGCCATTAATGTCTTTGCATGGTTGGCTAAAACGTTTTGCGGGAGATGCATATTATTTCTGCGTTGGATGTAGTACTTTTTTGCGTCTGATTAAAGTGGGCCTGGATAATATGGGTTTGCGCAATGGTTTGGCTCATTGTGTTTTCGGATAAGGAAATGTTCCATCCAAAAAAAGGAACCCTATTTAAAAGGGAAGACCGTTCTTTTTTTTCTTTGGCTCTGTTTCTGTAAAGCATCCCGGTAAGGATGTCGATCTATCCGTAAACACGATTATTCATGTCTTCTTGTCTATTGTTTAGCCTGTATAACCTCTGTCCCAAACCGTCTCGGCGGTGTTGGTGTTTAACACTCTTCACTTTAGTAAGTGAATGTTGTCGCACTCTAGAATTACTCATTCTCCGCCTAGATCACCAGACGTTGCATCGCTTCAAGTCCTTTGCGGTGCTGTCAAATCAGTGGCCATCGTTGCCAGATTCCTTTGCACGTCGTTCCACCCATCCAGGGTGCGGGGTGGACTCCCAGATTCATGAGGGATTATCATTTGAGTAAGTAAACTGATATCCGAGGCATTATTCCATTTGCTAACCATGAATGAATTTTTATGCTGCTCAAATAATTTTTTGGGTCTACGGGTGGCCAAGTCGATGTAAGTAAAATATGAGATTGTTGCCAATCTATGTACTAATGACCGCAAATTGAATCCTTGATTAGCGCAAAGATGGTTACTCCATAGACGCAAAAGTTATTATAGAGTAACGTAAAAAGCCATTCAATAAACAGTAATGAGAGCGTCCAAAAAGATAACCTCTTTTGAAAGACTCGGTCCGGATTCTTTTTATATTTGGGAAGCACTTGTTTCTTATCTTCTTTGTTACAATGTGTGAGAAATAAACATGTTGGTAAAAAGGCTTTTTTGTTTTTCGCACTTCAAAATCAGATCAGCGCCACTACGATACCATTTTCCAGCCAACATGAACGCAGAATTCTTAAAGAAAGAAATAACTTCTGTAATGCTATGATGTTGCATTTTTAGAGTATACAAGTGTTCACTCAAATTTCACTCAAAAACGAGTAACCCTGTTGATCATTACCACGGCAGGTGGAACAAACATAGGAATTCCAAAAGGTCCCAAGGAACGGAGTACCAAATCGAACGTTGTTTGAATTCCGGCGGTTCGGCTCGAACCAAGTGACTTGTTCCGGGAGCCTGAGAAGAGTGAAGTGGTTGCACATGGCATAACTGATGCAAACCCTCTTTGTCCATTCCAAGTAGATACAATGGTAATTTGTTTACAGGCACATGCAGATCAGTGGATAAATGCTGATATATGGATGGATGATTAGGGTCGCGTTAGAACCAAGACTGTCAAGAAGGCCTCCCGTGTCTTGATCGAGAAGTACTATCCTCGTCTCACCTTGGACTTCCAGACCAACAAGAAGATCTGCGATGAGGTTGCCATCATCACCTCCAAGCGTCTCCGCAACAAGATCGCCGGTTTCACCACCCACTTGATGAAGCGTATCTCCCGTGGTCCCGTCCGTGGTATCTCCTTCAAGTTGCAGGAGGAAGAGCGCGAGCGCAGAGACAACTTTGTGCCCGAATTCTCTGCCTTGGACACTAACGTCATTGAGGTCGATCAGGACACCAAGGATCTTCTCAAGTCTCTTAACTTCGAGAACCTCCCCGGTGTTCAGGTTGCCGCTCCCGTTGTTCAGAACGATGTCCGTCGTTCCCGCAACAACCGCGGTCCCCGTGCCCCTCGCCAGGAAGTTGCCGCCTAAACAGGGTTTTGTGATATCTTTTGTCTCATAAGCATCAATAAAAACAAAACCAACAAACAAAACAAAACAAAAGCATTGTCGTGTGTGAGTTGTAGCGAAGTATGTCATGTTATCATTAAATGTGGTTGAGAAAAGGGCAGAACAAAAAAGGGGAAAATCGTTGGCTGATGGACAAGGAAATGATCAAATAGTGTGTATTTTTCTGTTTACTGTTCTACAAAGATACTCCCTTGGATCGTAAATCTGCTTTAGCTTCTTGAACCTCCTACCAATTGCAATCCCATATTTAGAAAATCGCTTGCCACGCATACTAAGGAATAAAAAAAGTCTTACGATCATCAGTTCGTTATAAGCTTCAGGACAATCGCTGAATGTCATGACGTGCCACCCAAGATAGCCGAGGGAATACGATCCAAACGTCATCAGAGCCCACCATGGCAACTAAAGTATGCATCAGGGTTAACTGTTGTCTAACGCGTTTTCCTACAGCTAAATGCCTACCACAGGGATAATTTTATTCTGAATAACATCAGGCAAAGGAAGAAGGCCAAAGAAGAGAGCAAAGTAAAGTATGGTGGTCAGACCCAGCACAGTAAATGCTTCAGTTGCTCGTGTCATGATGGAGTTGCGAAAAGAAAACGGCGCACCTTCAATTCCGAGTGCTGGAATGGAACGCTGTTGGCATGGAAAATTATTTAACCGCCACGGGTGTACCTGCATTCACGGATGCATACCAGTCATACTATGAAGGTCGTAGACACAATGTCTCTCAAACATTCAATGCCTTTTGTTCAAGCTATAAATAAACAACCGCCTACTAAAAAATTATAGACCCTAATGAATAGACGCTCTCTTCGCATGTCATCCATTATCGATTTCAGTCTTTGGGACCTTTATGTTGATCACAGGCAGCAATGGAAAAGACGACATGATGGTATCCAGACTCTAACAAGACAACTAGGCAAAGTCTCTCTTGAGACTACCTTCTATTGTTTGAGAGATCCAGACTGCTAAGTTCTTTCCTTTGTAACGGCTAGACATTTTCGAGAACTGGAAGCAGCGCCGTACCACAGACGACTGTGACTTCGATATGGCTGTCCTTCATTCTCAGCGTTATGGGAAGGGAATGCACGCCTATCTTTCCACCTGTACATCTTTCATGGTAGGTTATTCAATCATCATGACCATGAAACTCATCATCATGAATCATTAGAGTTCTAGTATGGATAAAATTGTAGGAGCTGGTGCCTTTTTTGCTGCCATATTCATATTCACATACTACACGCTTTGGGCGTTGGTTTTGGTAGGTAGAGGTTGAAAGGATACCTGGTGTCACTAAAACTTTCCTTTTTTTCTTCTCTAGCCATTTGCTGATGAAGATAGTATATTCCTTGATTTTTTCCCACCGTGGGAATACGCAATTCGTTTACCTCTGTTTATTTTGATATGTGGAATCTTTGGTATTGCTGCACTTCTTGGATTGGCAACGTTGAAAAGCAAGACCAAACAGACGAAGAAAGCAAAGTAACCAAAAAGAAAAAAAAAAGCAAAAAAAAGGGGCAAAAAATCAGAAAAATATATATTCTTTTTTCTTTACTGTGATCTCATGTATGGCATTGGCTAGTCTGTCTTTCCGGATCTGGCATCTTTCGGCGTAGTTCCATGCATCAGACCTGCTTTTTCCATTCTACGCTTTTGCCATGCAAGTAGATGTGGATTACACACGTACCAAACCACCAAAGCCGCAAAATAAAACCAAACATGGAAAAAATACACTCCACGCCAAATGTGCATCGTCCGTGAGACGTATAAAACGTCAAATGGTGCAATAAGAATATTCATGATACCCATTGTCATGATCCATCCAATCTTGTTATATGCTGTGTTCCAGAATGGTAGAGCTTGTTTTCCGTCCGGCGTAAACATCAGCGGGCGAACACAGCGTCGGACCTTGCGTGCAAGAATCTGCAGGAAAGACACCGAGATAAACATGACTAGAAAAGGAAAGGAGTCCTTTTTGACTTTAGAAAAGGAAACAAGCTCTGCAGTATATAGATAAAGACCAAAAAAAAAAAAAAAAAAAAGGTTTACTTGCAGTAATAACCCGGATGGAAGCCATGCCACATCGAGGAGACGGCGTAAGTGACAATCGCACTGGATGGTTTCGGTTTTGTCCCTGCGGGAGTCATCCGCAAATAGACATAGTTTCTCAGCCAAACGTTGGCTCCGATATTCCAGGCTTCACCCAACAACTTGTATGATTCAGCTGTTTCGACATTTAAAATACGCACATTGACGAGACGGTCCCACCGAGCGTGTCCCTGTTCGTCATAGCCATTGAAACCAAAGCCGGCAAGGATACAGGCTCCCTCTGCAAGCGACCAGACAACATAGTACTTGCTTCGTGTCATTAGACCCGCCACTTGAAGGAACAAAAATCTGCAGGGAGTAAGTAGGATGGCGTGATGTGTGTTGCGTCTCACCTTTTATAGAACGGTAGACGGCTCCAGGAGGGCTCCAATGCAGAAAAGTAGTTCATCGTTGGGGCCCATTTGATCAGAATGGCGCAAAAGAACATGCCCTTTGCCACAGATAGAGCTGCTGGCTTCCACACGCTTTCACGGTTTTCCTCTCCCTCCTTAGGATTGGTAAACCGGATGTAATCCATAAACTCGCAAGCCGGCCCCGTTAAGAAGCCGCCAAAAAACAGGGCCCATCCGAAGAACTCAACCGCGGTCGGGTAGCGTTCAATTTTCATACGGTGGTTGTATTCTGTAAGCTTGGCTTGATCCTTGACACGTCCATCCTGGACACTCCATGCAAACGATGACAGCTTAATCGTTAAGACCATGAGAGCCCCTGAATAATCCAAGGTTGTGTCGCCATAGTATCCCTTCCACTGACGATCAAGATGACTAAACAGGAGATTGTAAGCTCACAAAGCGTTGTGCCACCCATCGACGTACCAGATGGACATGCTTGTCATTGTTAAGACAAAGTTTATCCACGGACCGCAGGCACCGTGGTAATATTTCATTAACAAGTACGTTGAAAGGCATGTGAGCATTATATGGGTGAATCCAATGTAAGATTGAAGGACGGGTAGCATAATAAAAGTAGTGGAAACAATAGAGAAAAGATGCTTTAAGGTGGCATTGTTGGCAGGAAACCTTCGAAAGAGTAGGGCATTAGGATAAGTTGACAAAATACATGCAGCTAATTTAAGATGATCGGGTGGCACTTTTCCACCAAGGAAATCAGCCGCTCTGGCAAAAAATGCGTCCATGTTGGCGGAAGACAGGGAAGCAAAGAGAAAGAGAGAAAAAGAAAATTAAGGAGAACGATACAGGTTTTTATGTGGCGTTCCCGTTATTTTTTATGTGTTGATGCACCAACCAACTTTTTTTTTTTTTACCTCGACTCAAGCGACCCTAGAAAAAAATGGCATCGAGTGGCTATAGGCATTTTGACAGCTGCAGCGATACGTCACACTGCAACTTCTCTTTTTGTATGTTTGAATCAAGAACCTGTCGCCACAGATAAAATCGATTTTATTCTTCAGTTTGAGCGTACTTTGCCGTTTACTATGAACGCTCTAGCTAGTTTAGAGAGAATGCACTTAGAGCGACCAAGTACAAACCGCAAAAGACCGTCAAGATTGAGGGTGAGATCGTCAACTGTACGACAGAGTTCGCCAAATTCGTGAACCAGGTGGGACAGAGCCAGCTAAGCGTGTTTCCAATGAACTATTTAGGGCGTTTTGCATAGTGCGTTGATAAATACTACATTGACATAACTAGTGCAATGGAAATATGAAAGATCCAGCCCAAGATAGCATGTCAGCGACACGGTCGGTCATGGATAAGGTAAACAACATGTTCAAGATGTACCATTAGAAAAACTCAGTCATTGACTGTACACTTTATTTGTCATCGAATCCTATAAGACAAGA
This sequence comes from Saksenaea oblongispora B3353, assembly GCA_000697495.1. Classification (NCBI taxonomy): domain Eukaryota; kingdom Fungi; phylum Mucoromycota; class Mucoromycetes; order Mucorales; family Saksenaeaceae; genus Saksenaea; species Saksenaea oblongispora. The sequence goes on along the minus strand of JNEV01001157.1, from coordinate 29,391 downwards.
TATATCCTTACGAATATCTTCCAAACGTTGAAATGCATAACTCTTTGCTCCAAAAGAAATTCAAGCAAGCGATTGACTTATTAGATCAGTTTGTTCAGTAATTTGTAGTCAATGACCAATCAAAAATTTCATAGCCAAAGTCCATAAACAGATTGAACCAGCGGCTAGAGGTTGTGGCTTCCAAGTGCTTGACCGATTTAACCGAACCCAGTCGCCTTCTCCAAAGTCAAGACATGCAGCGCTGCAGCTCTTAGTTTTTTTCTTTTTTTGACGTTGTGAGCAACACAAGTTTTACTTGAATTTTTCTCTACCAAGATGTAATGGCTTCAGTTGTTAACACTTCCCAAGATGAAGTTTACCCTTTATCTTTTTAACTGTGATCTTTTGTGTTTCAGTTCCTGCATGGTGGCGTTATAACGTTCGTCTTTTTTGCTACAGAACATTGTATTCTGATAGCGGCGACATTGGTTAAATAAGCGATCGCCATAGTGGTCACCTATTGCAATTTCTTCAGAGGAACAATCTCTATCCAGGCGAAATTTCATTTTAATCATTAAGAGGTAATTTCACCGTATCTATGGTTTCCTTTTATTCTTTAATACTTGTTCACTTTTTCTTTGACAAGCAACATAACATATAATTCATTGTTTGAAAGGGAAAATCTCTCCTATAAGTGTGAGTACAAGTTTGCTCTATGTCATGGCCCATCGGTGATGGAAGTCAGTCCGCCAGGATCTAAGTCAGCAAGTCCGATAATTGCTGAGCAAATATATTTAACGCATTTCTCTTGGGTGATCATTGTTTTAGTTTCATTTAATTTCGAGCAATCTGCGAAATTGGAGCCAAACGCCTTCCATGACTTGTATAACGGCGGATCAATGATATTTCGAAAATATTGTTGTCAAAAAGCGAGCTTATTGTCGAATCCGTCCCGTCTGTAAAGAAATGGCAACTGTTATACAGTTGATGGAGCAGAAAGAGAACTGGAGGATGAAATAGCAGGATTTATTCTGAGGTTATTCGAGACAGGCTTTTTTTTTATCTCTTGTTTTCTAGCTGTTTAGGACAAAGCGTTATTCCATACTTGAAGATTTCAGTAAGTGTCCAATTTTTCCAATGAAACAGTTAGCTTTTTCTTGGCAGTCGTCCCAAAAATAGGGCGAGGAAACAGCTATTTGCAAGATCAGATTCCGCATTAGACAAGAAAAGGTCTTGCAGGATACTGGATAAAGATATTTTTACTGGACGCTTCCTCGGACATTCTTACATCAGCGCTTTCTTCACCGCTGCAGCAATGGAACAAAAGTTACGAGTGCTCCAGAGAAATAACTGTCTGAACAACCAGATGCTTTAAGATAATTTGAAGTAAATTCGAAAGAGGAAAGTGAAGCGGAAAAATAATCGTTCAGCTGATTGTGGAGGGAATGACTACGGATATACACAGAATTTACAGGCCACTCTGTCACCTGGCAGAAATCCGTTTGAAAAAGTCACACAATCTAAATCTGAGAACGGATGGATAGGTCGTCAATAATTACATGCGGAAATGGCTATGCTTCCCGAAGGATCGGGTAACTACATCAACTGGAAGGAACATATGGTCATCTGGAAATATGTACGAGTTTATTGCGAGAATGCGATAACCATAGATTGCATCAGCCAATTACGCGGAGCACGAACCCTAAGATTCATGGACTTCTCACGTCGTATTTGGGACTTTTGTCTTCACATGGATACTTACCTCCACTTGATTATATCCATTGACATTCAATTCTACAGATTTTCCGTCGTGACAACTGACCAATAGACAATAAAGCGTATTATTGCGTGATCTGCGTTGCATGCATCAAGTATAATCAAACAATTCTACTTGTAGGGGTTTCTTTGTAATAACTAACGGAGCTATAAATAAATATCTAATGTCTTGGTATTTTCCGCTTTGGAGAAAATATTGACTTTGCCTTGTGAAAATCCCAATATTCGGATTTTTATTGATCATATAGAGGGGACATTATACAAAAGTTGATTCATACACGATAAGAAATCAAAGATAAAACGGTAAAAGCCGCCTGAGTTGCGCATCGTTTTCAATTTTCCCTATTGCTGTGTGTTCTGTTTACGTAGCTGGTTTTGCATAGTTCAATGATTTTATCAACTACGTTACGCTCGCCAATCGTCATTATGGGGAATTTTATAAGAAATGTTCATGTTCACTATCTCCTTGACATTATTCTCCATAGCAATCTTACCGATCTTCCCAAAACAGGACATATGATGAGAAAACTATGCCTAACAACGGCAGAATAACGGTAATTTTCCCAGTACTCATGAATACATCTAGTTAGGGGGAAGGAATCCAGCACTGTTCCGGTAATGAAGTATCTAGACATACATAGGCTAGAAAATGGGGGGAGTGCAAAAGACATCGAAAGAGACTGATTGGGACTCACCAGAACTAGAACTGGCTGTCGCGGCTAAGAAAATTGCTGTTGGCTCCTACTTGGAGTTCGGATATTGTATTAAGTTCTCAGGGCCATGCATTTATTGACAGGTGGATACAAATCAAACTATACACATCCTTGTTATTTATATGTACCAAGGCTTTGTGCTTGTCTGTTTTCTATCAACGGTATCCATGAATTGAGATCCATCGTTTTCGCAAGCGATGCAAATTTACGTGCACGACGTGTGACTATGTTATCTCAGATTCCTGTGGTGTCCGGATATCACAAATTAAAACAATTTGCCCCTCCTTCTCGTTTTGCCAAGTCATCCACCATGGCTCATCAACAAACTAGCCCTTTCGACGACCCTGCCAACCCATTCCAGGACCCTTCTATTACTTCAGCCCTAAATTCACACCGCGAAGAAGAGTCCTACCACTTTGAGGAAGGTTCTAATAAAACGGCTACCCATACCGAGGACTTTTCAGGCACTTCGTACCAACAGTTGTCGGATACGCATGATCCTTATGCCATTAATGTCAACAATAAACCACAAGCAACATCGAGCACCAATGATCCCCTGCAAGCTAGAGAAGAGGCGTTGCGCCAAAAAGAGCGGGAGCTGGCCGATCGAGAGCGAGCACTGGAGGAGCAGCAGCGTCGTGCACAGCGTCCAGGCGCTAACAACTTCCCACCATGTTTTCCGTTGATGTATCTTGATATCAATACCGAGATCCCTCCACAACATCAGTCAACCATGTGGTGGATTTATCGTGAATGGCTTTTGTTTGAACTTACACTTGTTCTGAACTTTATCGCCTGTCTTTGTCTATTGGTATCCCACCCACCATCTGTTACCTCTGCGCCGACAAATATGGGTATTGCCCTGACTCAGATGTTTACCCATACCTTGGCTAGTTTCTTTTTGTGGTACCGTCCGGTTTATAACGCGTATATGAAGGAGGTCTCTTTGTACTACTGTAAGTCAGCAACTGGTCAACTCCGCAAAGATCTCATTGTTCACCTCCAAATAGATTTCTTCTTCATCTTCAATGGATTCCATATCCTTTATACATTATACATGGCGGTCGGCATTCCATCTACGTAAGTCAAAATAATGATGATGGTATGGATAACTAAGTGTTTTCTTTTTGGGGTAGCGGTGGTGCTGGTTTGATTTTAGTGGTTACCCTATTTTCGGATGGATATATCACAACTGGTGTATTTACGATTCTTGCTGCTGTCTGCTGGATTGTGATGGGGTTGATGGCATTGGTCTTGTACAAGCGAACGTACGATCATTATAGGGCAGCGGGTCATACGTTTAGTGAAGCCAAAAATGATGCTCTTGTCCACATTGGCAAATCACCTGCAGCACGCGATGCTGCAGTTAATGTTGCATGGAATAGCGCAACACGACGATAAACATAAATATAGGAGACAGAGATATCCCCACATTATCTTTATACATGTATATCTTTTTTTTTTCTTCATTTTTGCGTGTCAATTGAACTTTCTCTTTTTCTGTATACTATTTATTTTGATGTTTAACCAAGCTGATCATCATTGTTTACTGTGATCTCTGACGCAAAAGGATGACGGCTACTGTATGGATCCAATCGGAAGTCACTTTTTCTTATTTAAGACGTTGACAACAATGCTCGTGTTGTTCCTGCCTTTCCTTACCTCATAGGATGTCAGAGACAGTGGCTGCTCATCGCCACTTCCGTAATAAAAAGAAATCATACAATGTTAAATCAGGAGGCGTATCTATCAGTCCTTGGAATCAAAAGGCATTAGAGTTAGGTAATCTTTCCTTTTTATCATCCAAATCCATTGATCCATCCGCTGTATCACAGCAAAAGAAGCCAGAGAAAAGGGAGCAACAACAAAAAGCCCTGACGCGTCTACAGTCAGTCGGTCAATAGCAGTAGTTCCTACTCTTAAAGGAAATGATGAAGATCGCAGCAGTCTGACAAGTGTGTGGGCACATAAAGATGGTGGAAAACAAGGCTCGACATGGTCTACATGTAACTCGGTTTCATAAAAGCTATCTTATAGTCATCATTTAGATGTATCCGACCGGGCACCAGTGACACTAATAGATGGCATCAACGATGCTGATCAAGAGAATCTCGAAAGCTCCCAAGCCTGGGGTTCAGGACCTTTAGTTGACGATTGGAGTCAATTTATACAAGATCGTGATATCAAGATGACTTCGCAACAGGATCAGAGTTCAGCTGGACATCCACCTGAACTCAAGCAGACAACATCTCTAAACTTGATCGATATGGAAATGGAGGATACCATCTCCAATTGGCGTCCTCTTCCATGCATAAGCGTGTCACCTGCAAACACAATAAAGACAAATGGACTATGTACTCCACCTATCTTGCAAATGCCTGCGTGTTCAACAGCCGACCTGTGTAATCCGCTCGACGATATCAAAGACCTGTCTTCTCCCGTAATCCTACAGTACACGAGAGAACAACTGATGCAGTACTCTGAGAATGTCGACAATCAAATCGGTATCGAAGCCTTGAAACGCATTCTCGGGACGAAACCGTCTTCGTAATTGGCAGATAAAGGAGAATTCTTATAGTTTGCTTATTTGATTAAATAGGCCTTCGTCCGTTAAAGTCTTCCTTCCAGTTCGAAGGGTAGTGCAACCTCCGAGTGATGAATCCAAAGGATTTGCACCGGGTCGAGCTCAGCCTAATCCAATTAGCTCAATTCCTCTGTATGCCGTGCTGTAAATATCATGAATGGGACACATTAGTCCATATGATCATTTGTTCTACGGAAATCGAAACCATTTGATTGAACTGATCGATTACTAAAACACTCATATGACCCACTCAGGCAGAAACAACACAGAAAACCATTGCAAACTTCAAAGAGCGATAAATCAACTTTCTTAAAAAAGATCTGTGTAGGCCTTTTAGATGCTTGTAATCACTCCTAGCTCTGAGAACTTTTCGCATTTCGCATGCAAAATAATTTTATGCTGACCCTACGTGGCACAAGCAGGAAATGAACGACTTGGCAGACTTCACTCCAGAGGCGGTTACGACACAATGGGATTTGCTTCAGTCAATCAGCAGATGTAGCTGCGCGTGGTATCCACGCGTACGGTTCCCATCGTCAGATCTATAATGAACCGCACAAAAGAATATAGGTAGGCGTGATCCTGTATATATCTGAAAGCTTATCATACCCTGAGATGCCAGGTTTTTATTGCTTGGGTATGCCGCATGTGAGTCGTAAATGAGTGGACCTGGGAGTTCCAACCCAGCTTCATTTCGTATACCCTGTTGAGCACAAAGACAAAACGTTGGTATCATATACCGCCTTCATGTTCCCTATCAGTTTTATTTATTTATTGAACTTGCATGTTCGGGAAAGAGCTGTGCTGTGCACCCAATCAAAGTCTATGTGGATTTTATGATCGTAGTCGATTTTCTAGCCCTCTTGTTCATACAGTAAGTTTAAAGAATTCTAGGCGACTGGATGCAAATATTCCACCCAAGAGGGTAATTGTTTTTGGCAAAGTGACATTTGTAAAAATCTTTCTTCGCCCATGCTATGCAGTGCTTCAAGTTAGTGTGAAAGGCATATTCATCCAGAAAGGCACGATTCTTTTACAGGTCAATGTTGATTGTCATCGCGCACAAATATTTCTGGGAAACGCGATTTCCATTTTTTTTATGGCAGTGATCGCGCTTATCTGTACTAATTTTTCGTGTCCTCTCGTGCAACCATCTTGTACGTACGCATTCTCTTTTGGACGATTTATTCTGTCGACGTTTAGATTCATCATATCTTTGTTTCCTTTGTCTTAGATCATCGGATGATCAGCACAGCATACAAGATGATAGTTATCCTATATTTGTCAGATGCAAAAGATGTATTGATATAAGCATGGCACCAGGGATTAACATAGAAAGAACAGGAACAACCTTGAATCGCTACCGTTTCAAAAACAAAAAAAATACAACTTTTACTATATGCTTCATACCGTGGCGTTGACAAAGAAGTGCTTATTGGATGACCGATGCCACATCAGTGGAGAGAGAGCATTTGGTGTAATAAGAATAAGCAACGTGTTGCGGTACACCCCCATGATCAATAGGCCAAAATCAGAAACACACCGGAAATGACTTGTAAGTATTTTCATTAGTGTCTTGCCATAAAGCTGTTGACACCGAGTGCAGTTCCCGGAAAATGTACCCTTATGCCGTGTGAATCTCGATCTAATTCTCACGATATCATCTGAGATGACAGGATCAAGTAGATACACCTAGAGTGCAACCGCAATAGGATAACATCTCTCAGTGGTTGATACAACATTAGCAACTTTTCTTGCTTCAGGTAACGTCAGCAACGCTGTGCAGATAAATTGACACGGTATTTGCTGATCTACGATGGCATACGTAACAGGTACCAGAAGTACGAAACCACCATGCATTCCAGTCTCCGATGCATAAAGCTAATGTAATGTCATATCGGGTCGTGAAACCGCGACCTTCTGGTATATCTGTTTTCTATTCCAACAATCAAATGAGATAAAATATACCAAATGGATAAAGAGTAGAGACCCATTCAAGAGAGTGATAGGGAAATAAGCCGAAGTCGTGCAGGTAAATATTGCAATCTCTTAAAAAGCTTTATCGCTGTAGCTTTTTACTGATTTCGTGTCGGTGGGAATAACGCGTCGTTCTGTGTTACAACAAAAATGAGTGCTTTCAGTAGGCGGTTAAGGGTAGGCAAAGAAAACCAAATTCACGGTTTTCGCTGTAACTGTTGCTTTAATCGACATGCGTATAGGAACACATTTCAGGGGACCGACATCTAAACGTGTCTCAACAGAGAAGAGGAGTACATGTGAACTATTGTCCTTTTCAATAGACCGGTACAAAAATAGATATAAAATGGCAACGTATGCGGAACACATGCATCTCTTTACGATAGCGATAGTACGTCTGGAACGATGCAGTATGTCTTCCTTGCCGATCTCGGAAGATATACTTGTGAAATCTTAAAGAATGAGATCAAAATAGGAGGATCACTTTGTGTGTAAACGTCATGTTTTCCTCATTCGGGAGAAATTCCCTTCGCATGGTACTGTGAACAAGACATTAGGCTCTTTCCTGTTTTATCCTTTTTCCCTATGTGTCCAACAGAATCACCCATTAGTCAAATCCCGGATACCCATTTTTCTCGGCATTCTGAATCCTCCTTGTCTCAGCAAACAGAGGACAATGCGACAGACAACACAGAATTACCAGGACAGTTCAAATTGTGTTTGCGAGGTGTGCATGTCGAGGTCTACCGGGACATTTTGGTAAAGGCAACTTTCTATGTTGGGTCACCATGCTTAAAAAAAGAAAATATATATGTATACCCATCTACTTTGCCTGGCCCGTAGATCTCCTTACCCGAGAGTCTGCTCATTGCCATGTTTCCAAACGGATTTGTATTCAATGGAACAGAGAGAGGTTCCCGTTCCTCTACAACGACAATAGATAGTGGCGGTGAATCGGTGAATGAGGTCGATTTTGACCCGAAATGTTTCGTTTATGTGCTCGAGTTTTTTGAAGCTGCTCGGCAAAAATACCTAGAAGAAAAGGGGGAATTTTCGGAAGAAGCTTACATGGCCGAAGCCGCCGTTTCCGCTGCTTCCGGCGCACCACTGAATCCAGCACATTATCCTCTATTAACGAAACAAACGATCATCGTTTTGCGGGAAGAGCTGGATTATTTTGTGCTACCTCAACAACAAAAAGAAGCGAAGGCGTTCGGGCTGCACCGGCTCAAGTATGCAGCTGGCCAGTACCTGCGGGACCAGGATCTGGTGTTTGAGGCTCTCCTACGAAATATCAACAAAGAGGGCAATGCAGCGGAGCAACATTTAGTTGACATGTTATGTGATGCTGGCTTCTCGCGCAATGATAGATGGCCATACCGCGCCCTTGAACCTAGACGAACCTGTATTGGTAGTCTCTCGCTAATCAACCTTAAAACTGTTGGGCCAGACAATCGTATGGCAACCGCCCAAAAACTGATGCTCTTTTGGAAAAAGCCTGCGGTAAGGACTATAACTGTAAAATAATATTTTGCGTTTAACATTCACTATTGTCCTTTTCATTTTTTTCTACACCACGCAGAGAAAATGCTGGTGGGATAGCGCGCCAAGAGAAATGGAAGGAGTCCAGGTGAGGTTATGGGCCCGTCGCACGTGGACATTGGAGCTTGCATTGGTGTAATGTATTACTCTATTTCCTCTTTTCTGATATCTTCATCGAAAAGATACGGTTATTTGATCGTTCGATCCTTTACCATCATGTATACCTCTCCACTATCATTATCATTATTACCATAACATTATTATTTCACTTTTATAATATAAATCATTATTTACGCTACGATCTAACTACAGATCTTCTTATGAACGAAGGAAGTAAAAACTGGAAGATGTCAGGGAACTATCGTGAAGGTGAAACATCTGTTCCTGTTAGTATGCAACTGTTTCACATTTGCCTATATGCAGTATTTGCGGATGCCATCAGTGTCAGACTTATTTGATGCTATTTTAATTTTTGTTCGAGTAAATGGATGCAATAAGTGAAAGAATTTTATATAGTTGACGTGTTGCAACGCCCACAGATTGATACAAGTGCAGACCCATAATATCCACATACTGTTTGGATAACCAAAGGACATATAGCGTTTCTGATTCGTTTACATTTTGCATGGCAATGCGACACGACATAAATTGTGCGACTTCGAAATAGCGAACTACTTCTTGATTGATCAAGCTTGTTTACTTCTTAGTACAAACACAGCTTTACAGAAGGAGTGCAACAACTGCTGATCCTGAACAAATAGAGTAAGGACAAGCAATACAACACGCAAACTGAAGGATCGATACGTTCGTGTTGATGACCAACCTGTCCAATCTCTGACCCTGCGCTTAGAACGAAGCTGTAGGTATTTGACATTCGAGCTTTTACAGCAACGTTTAGGCTGCTCAATAAGATGAGATGCACAGACTTGGTCGATAGTAGCACAATGGAGAAATTAATTAAATACATCAAAGACCAAAGCCTTCACCGTCAATACGCCAAGTACGACACTTGTCATTATCACTTTTTCTGCACGTTGTTCCAGTGTTTTGTTTCTTAAGCAATTTACTGTAACCAGGTTGTGCTTTGTGCTTCTGATTTATTTATAGAACTCTGATCCTTGAGTTGATGATGGTCTTGATCAAGTTTCACAATAGATTAATCATTTTGCTCTTAAGAGAAATCTCTTAAGCTTTTATATGAGTTCCTTCGCTCAATATACCAAGATCTGTCACATATTTTTCTAATAGACGGTTCTATATATACTCTGGTTCCTAAAGCTAAATGAGAAATCTTCCAATGTATCCACATTTAATATTCATTTCTGCACAACGGTTGACAGCGGGTACTAGTCCGTTCCGTGGTACTTGATGGTAGTATGGTAACACGAAACCCATACTCCACACTAGCAGCACTCTTTCTTCTTATTTGTATTCTCGAATATGAATAATCCAAGTTTGAAAATATCTAGTACCTCACAATTTTTGGTGAAAAGGGAGAGCTAACGTTTATCCAATATTTTTTTCTCCTGCACGGAACTTCCTGATAGAACAGAATTAGTAGCAGCATCGACTATGTGTCCAACTACTGTAACATATCGGCTTGAGCTGTCTAAGCGGGCAAGAAAAGGGCACACGTGAATCTCTGTGTCTGAAAGGACTGCTTTCTTATGTATTCTACTACCACCTGCGCGTCGCTTGATCCCTTTGTTCCTTCCTTTTCTTCTCTATTGCGCATACAGTCCATGTCTGGCAATTGGAGGGCGCCTAGCGATCCACAGAAAGCTCCTGTTGATCGAAAATCACCTTATATTCCTCCATTACTCAACTCTACCCGAATACCACATAACAACGCCATGCGACCTCCAGGGGAAAGACAACCTCTGGGTGAATTAAAAGTTGTAGTACCAAACAATCCTCGCAAACAACCCCCCGAAACCAATGAACACTGTAAACCTGTATCAAATCCTGCATGGCAGCTGCTTCAAGCGAATAGACCACGACATGGCCCTCTTACACGTAACCCTTTTCCGCGATCGCACAAACACGCCGTTGTAGCTGATCGCGATGTTCCTCTGATCATGCATGACAAAAAGTATCAGCGATCCTATAAAAAACATGGCTATCTTGGAGAGGTACATATATCATATATCCCGAATATTACAGTCCTAGTAACGTCTAGCGTAGGGTGGATTTGCAAAATGCTACAAAATTACCGACGAAGCCTCCAAAGCATATGCAGTGAAAGTTATTTCGAAATCGACTCTGCGCGATCCCAAGAACAAGGCCAAACTCTTCGCAGAAATCAATATTCATCGTAGTATGAGACACAAAACAATTGTCCGGTTTATTCGTTGTTTTGAAGATACAGCTAACGTCTATCTCATTGTTGAACTATGCCCAAACAAGGTAAATCAAAACACTCTCTATGTTCGTATTTACATACCATTTTGCTAGACCCTTGTTGAGATGCTTCGGAAACGTGGTCATCTCACCGAACCTGAGGTCCGATATTTCTTAGTCCAAATCCTGGATGCTTGTCGATACATGCATGATAACCGAGTTATCCATCGGGATATTAAACTAAGTAATATTTTCCTGGACGACAACATGGACGTCAAAGTTGGTGATTTTGGATTAGCGGCCTTACTGCTAAATCCTTCCGAAAGGAAAAAGTAAGATCCTTATTTGTTTAGAAATCTTATCGGCTAAACGATACAATAGAACTGTCTGCGGTACGCCGAATTACATTGCCCCTGAGATTTTATTTGGAAAGACTGGTCACAATTACAAGGTGGATATCTGGTCTATTGGCGTCTTGATGTAGGTACAGGATCAAGTCAAATCGTTTCTAAGCAATAGATTAGGTACACACTCTTGACTGGTCGTCACCCTTTTCAGCAAAGTGAAATCAAAGGCATTTATCAAAGAATTAAAGATAATTCCAAAATGGCCTCCTATGACTATCCTCCAACATCAAATATTTCCGACGACGCCAAAGACCTCATTGCTCAGTTATTAGTGAATGAGCCAGGTACGTGAGATTCGGATATATTGTGGAGCTTATGTATTAACAAACACTATCCGTAGAAAAACGGTATACAATGACGGAAATCTTTCATCATCCATTCATTCAGCACGGTGCCATGCCAGTTCGTATTCCAAAGTCCTCATTAGTACGAGAACCTTCTTTGATAGAACTATGTCTTACGACTTCACCTGTACGGCCCCTCGATGCACCTGGAGCTGCCGCAGAAGCACTGCGTCGTGCAATGGCTCCTAATGCTAGCTATGTTGATCATAGCCCCGTCGGACCATTGAAACTAATGTCTGGTAAGAACAAAGAATAGAAAAGAGATGTGCTTATTTACTTTGTTGGGTAGAACATATTCCTGACCCTCGTGTACAGTTTCCACCAGAGAGTAAGAAGATCAACAACGAAAATGAATTGAAGCCTGAGCCTACAACGTCACGAAAGAGGTATTTGAGAACACCCGTAAAACTGTATTTTCATTGAGTATGTTGCTATACTATTCTCTACAGAAGCAATCCGTTCGTTGAGGATAGTAGGCCCAAGCGTGTTGCATCTGATGAGTCTCGGGAAAATCAGGAGACTAAATCACGCGTCAGCCCTCCTAGACAGCCTGACAGGGCTCCATTAGCACCAGTAGAAAACACAACTACAAAATTGTCTCCAAAAAGGGACGCGATATCGCCAAAAGCTCCAGAATACCAACATTTGCGAGCAATTCAGCAACCGAAAGCGACTCAGACAGAGAAGACCGTATCCTTACTTTTAACGATGGCCAACACAATCGATAAAGCCTTGAAAAACAAAGGGAGTGCCCAGAAATCTGGTCAACGCATCGAAAGACCATGGTGCTCTAAGAGTGTCTTTGTCGATAAATGGATTGATTTCACTGCCAGATACGGTCTTGGTTATGAGCTATCGGATGGCACTCGCGGCGTATTATTTAACGATAGAACTACAATTACTACCAATGACAGCAAGTAAGTCGTGTATGTACTCCGGTTTGCTTGACTAATCAATATGGCAGTTCTTTTCTGTACCATAATCCTTGCTCTCCAGACGAAATAACGTTTGATAAATCCCATATACCAGAAAATCTCAAGAAAAAAGTGCATCTCATTCTAAAATTCAAGCATTACATGGATAACAACTTATCACACGTTGCCGCGGATCTTCCCGAAGCATCAACAAAAATTACAGGTATTCTTTTATCGCAATTCATGGTAAATGCGGAGTCGGTTGTGTTCCGTCTAAACAATGACGTGATCCAGGTAAGAATGGTGCAGCTGTGTTTTCGCACTTATTTACATGCTTTTTTCATAGGTGAACTTCTTTAAGCGACTTAAATTAATTTTGTATGAGCATGCCAGTCATCTTGTTTATATCGACGATAAGCGGCAGTTGTCAAAATATGCCATTGAGGACGCAGTCGCTTCTGATGACGAACGTCTTATACGAGCATTACAAGCCGCCCATGCCATGCTAGTAGAACAAGCAAACTGCTCTCCCCAAAATGTGTAATTAAGTCTTTGTAAATAGTAATTAAAGGGAGCATTTTTGCGTCTAACATATTATACTGTCACTCTAGAAAGTGATGCTATGCTATCCTTTTCTTTTCTTTTCTTTTTTCAACATATCAACATAACATCCATGTGTGCATTTCAACCATAGATTTTAGTTTTGCTAAGTAATTGTCACCGTATCTGTCTTGCTTCCTTTTTCTGCTTGTACAAGATACTAGCTCAGACGATGCAAGCAGGCAGTCCAAGAAGAAAAACAAGCATCTGAAACATAATCATACAATTTTAGCAGATTGGGACATTGTCAAAAAAAAAAGTTTATTTTCACGCACTTGAGCATCGGTATTTGTGCGATGCAGCTGTGATGGACATTCTTTTTACCGCTGCAACGACGATCAGTTGCATATGAGATAAAGCTCAAGACAAGCAGCAGGATATATGCGCTTAGAATAATGAACTCTAGTCCGTATTTGTAGAAAATAAATATTTCAAATGAAAAGGGGCGCAACGTAGAGAAGCTTTTTAAACATAAGCGAAATGTCAGAAATATATCCACGCGAAAATGCTGAGGAACAAGCATGTAAGAAAATAGAGCATAAACAAACAACGGTATATATATATGAGTTCTGTCAATATTAATAATCTACGGGGTACATATCAAACAAGTAACATAATGAAGGACTTACCTCTACTCATTTATTGCAAGCTTTATGCAGAGCAATGTAGTCAAGGAAAAGGGCAAAAAAGGATAAAGAAACCAACAAGCACGAATGCAGCTCTCTTGAAGATGAAAGAAAGAGATGAGTACTTACCATTCGGTTGAGATTTAGCGCAGCCATGGTTGGTTGGTGCTTGTGGGCAGACAAATCGTAGGCCACTTGTTGGGCCTATAATATATTTTCTATGAAAAAAAGAAAGAAAGGGTGAGTCTAAGAGTACAGAAAACAATGAAGAAGCATACCTCTCAGGAAAATATAAATCCAAAGGAAAGGGTGAATAACGCGTTTTCTATCAAAAGAGATGGTCAATCTAAGAGCATAGAGGAGAAACCTGAGAATGTACCTCTCTGGAAACGGTTGCTAAGATCAGACGGATGGGTTCGTCTACCTAATTCAATAAAAGAAAACCTGCATTAATGCTCTAAAAGTAATAGAATACAGCTTACCAGTGGCAATGATCTGCAATACTTAAGTACTGGACTTTCCTACCTCAAGGACTCACTACGTGGACATAGAAAAAAATTGATTAGGATATTTGAACTGGAAAAGAATTTGAAAGCAGTTCGTGTTGAAGGAATCAGAGAAAAAAAAAAAAGAAAGGAGTAATGGACAAGAAATGTCTTTCTTGCGAGATTTTATATTTACTCTCATGTCTCATCCCCCCAGAACAGCCTGATTCAACAGAGTGACTTTGTTGATCAGAAACTGCTGATATCGACTCACTTCCGATAGTTTCTCACGATAACGCGACAAAACATTACTTTCTGGTTAAATCAGAATAATACTGTGCTGATAAATTAAATTTTGACATATAATAAAACATATCTCATTAATCATCTTTCTTTCTATAAAGAGCTGTTGTAAAATAATGGTTATATGGCAATCAACAAGGGGCAAAGTGTGATGTTGCACGAAATCCGATAAGCAGACCTGAGACTTCATCGTTAAATGATGTCGATATTAAAGTTTAGGGAGGTGTTCCGATACCCATCGTCGCTATCCTGAAATATTTCCTCAGACTCAAACAACATTGAACCATTCTGCATTGTGTTGTATCAAACAGTGATGATGCTATGTCTATCGGTCTAAATTATATCGCGCATTGCGATGACAGAACAGTCTATATACCATGAATATCAACCTAAAACATAAAGTTCGGAAGGACTAAATAGTTTCGATGAGCCAATGAATTACTACAAAACGACCCACACTCTGTATCGCATGATGGTCACGGGTTGGCTTATCTAATTCTTCTCAGGTCCTGACAGCGCTATACAATACATCGCATCATTGGCAACAGCATTTTGATACACCTTCTTATAAACTGCATGAATAGGAGCAAATGGCACTGAGTAATGGTTTGTGGGATTCCGAGGAAGATCTTACATAAACAAAAGGGCTATTCCTTGTCTAGACCCTACAAAGGTGCCACGGTTGTTACAAAACAGTCAATGTTAGCACATGTCATCTCGAATTGTGTTCAATGTTTCGCTGTGTTTTACGCGCGTAAACAGATGATATCCATCTTCGCCATATTAAACTGCTGCTTCTATCAGCCCTCGAACATCGTGCGCTGTACGTATTCCTACCATTGGTCGTAGACACCATTCCAGGACGGCATGAAAAAAACTAGTATATTTATTTCTCATTGGTCATTTTGACCCAAGCCTAGCCCACCAAGACATCACTTCGCAAAACCCATTTTGCACCCTTTGACACTTCCATTGCTTCATGAAACAAACAATGGTTTCCGTGCAGATGCAGTAGTGCCAATCCCTTTTCTGGACGTACAGAAATGACGCCACTTTTCTTTTTCTTGCTAACATTCTTGTAAAACACCGTTTCGCCACCTTCCATGTCCTCGTTGAGGTAACAGAGCAAAGTCCAATGGGTCCAAAGTCCGGTTGTTTTATCTTGCACGCTGTCGTCATAATGGCCTTCAAACTTTTGGCCAACACGATACCGATAAATACGAATGTTTGAATTCAAACCGACAGGCTTGCGTGGTAACGAAACCCCTTCGATGCCCGGTTGTTCACGACAAACTCGATCCAGCCCTGCTTCCCATAGATATTGTGCAAAAGCTGCATCCTCTAGTGATTGTCTGTCATTACTCCTGAATGCTTCTCCGCGCTTTGGGATCGTTGAAACTTGCTGCGGGGGTAGGTGCGTTTCGAAATGGCTGATGAGGGCATCGCATTCTTTGTGTGTGAAGAAATCATGAATCAGGTAGATCTGATTAGGCTCCATCTCTGTTACCCGTAGTGATGTCTTGGTTGTTAATTTTGGAAAATTTCGCACAGTGTTTGCATCGTCTTTTGTTGATTTCTTTGTCTTGGTCTTTGGAGCCATTGGGTTTCTTATGAACTATGCACAGCCACCGCTAAACTTCAATGCGGACGAGTTCCGTCGTTTTTGGCGCAAAAATTGTCGCGCATTGTCGCACTTCATTACAATTATGTGCACAAACCACCCACATTGTCATCAACAATATTACTGGAACAAGCATAGAGAGGGGAAACGTGAGAGAGTGATGTTCGTATGCGCGCTCTACGCGATCTAAACTCAATAAAAGGATGAAGGATCCTGTAAAACAATTGGCGTGTATATTTTACTTGTAAAGTCTTGTACATCCTATGGCTATAAGGCTTTCTACACAGGAAAATTGTACATTCTATGTCTACTTAAAAAATTTAATCTCGGACCTTGGAGATCCCTGATCTTATTCATTCGCCAAATCTATCGATTCGAGTAACAGCATGGCTTGTTTTTACCGAAAGAAAAAAAAAAAAAAAAAGGTCAGACAAATCGTGTTGGGACCAGCATTTGGTAGATCTTTGCATATTCTCGTCGTAATGGGATTTTCTTGGTTTGACCAATCACCACAAGACCGCCGCAAAGAACAAGACCCACTACGGCTACTACTGCTGTTTTAATAGGTGCTGTGTTTCGTTGCTGGCGATGCTTTGCTTGCTGTACTTTCAGTTTGTCTACACGCTCGGCTTTCTTCGCTTTTCCAAACACACGTCGGAAAGCAAGACATGTACCGCTCACCATATGATAAGCACTTGCGCCAATCAACGCAACGTGAACGCTGTAGGTCATGATCGGCCAATTCTGAAGACCCCACGCGATATGTCCAAAATCAACGAAGGCGGAATCACCAAAATGGATGGCTGGTAATTGTCTGGCTAGTCCAAAGTGGAATGCTGTTAAAGGAACTAAAATATAGCCTGTCCAGTCATGGTATGGTAAGACTTCGGTTTTGCTAGACTTGTAGCCTATTGCTTTCTTCGCTAAACTTGATACAACATGAACTGTGGCTGCACCAGTCACCAAAATGCCTTCGAGATGCTGATCTTGGTAAAATGGTCTACCCATCAACAGCCAACGATCAGCAACATCAGTTCCGTACACAGCGGCAGCTGCAATTTGTGCTCCATGGACTACAGCGAATGTCGAAAATGTCAAAGCTGAAGCGGATTGGACAAAGGTAAGGGCACGGTAAAGTTTGTGGCGGCGGACAAGTGGGCGCCCATACGCATCGGTCGAAGATGAGTCCATAAGAAATAGAGTATCCAGATTTCCACCACTGATTGTGTTACTGTTTTCCCAGTGACGGCGTCGTCGTTGCAATCCCCCCTTGCATAACGTTCCCCTTTTTTATTTCAGTGTGAAAATAACCTCACGTTACTTCAAACGGCTGATCCTTCATTAACTCGAATTGGTTTCTTACTTGGCAGAAAAGATTTCAAGCTCGTAAATCACTGTTCAAAACCAAGTAGAACTTGCAGTAACTATGTCACACAAAGATAGCGCCCTTCCGTCTATTTCCTCTCTATCGATATATACGGACTCATCTCATGTACATATTTAACCTAGCATAATCGCGCATTATCTGTTCAATCGCGTTGTTTTTTCTAAGGACAAAAAAACAACATTGTATTTTTTTTAAAAAATTTACATTGTATAAAATGTCTAACCGATAATCAGCTTGTCATCCTGGAAGGTGTATTCTATGAAAGATGTTAGTAACACTCATCAATTGTTTTACAATAATTTACCAGGAATTTCGAGATTAAGAGGAGCGGGACCCTTGCGGATACGGCCGGAAATGTCGTAGTGGGAACCGTGGCAAGGGCAGTACCAGCCACCATAGTCACCAGCCTCACCGATGGGCACACAACCCCTACGGAAAACCTTAATGTCTGACAGCCCTCAATCATCAAAACAACTTACAAGTGAGTGCAGACACCCAACATAACGAGCCATTCGGGCTTCTTAGCGCGTTCGACATCCTGCTGGGGATCGCGCAATTCCTGCAGATTCACGTTGTTGGCTTCGGCGATCTCATCGGCGGTACGATGGCGAATGAACACAGGCTTGCCTCTCCACTTGATCGTCACGTTTTTACCCTCGGGAATAGAGGCAAGGTCAACTTCAGCCTTAGCCAAAGCCAAAACATCAGCGGAAGCCGACATGTTGGCAAGGAAATCGCTAACAGTGGCCTGGGCACCAGCAGCAGTAATCAAACCAGTAGTACCAACCATCATGTAAGCAAATGAGCGGCTGGCCTCACCACCAGTGTTGTTCTTCTTGTACTTCGAGAAGTCGGGAACGGAGGTGGTGTGGTTGTAGCGCACCTGGATTTCTGCAAAGATGTATGTTGGATAGCGTCCTCGTAATGGAGCACTTACTGTTCACAGACGAACGGTTCATCAATCCAGAAGCGGAATGCTGAGCAGCCACGGGCGATGCGTGTTGCTTCTCTTCCTCAGAGCTGCTAGAAGAAGAAACACCAAAGATCTTCTTCAAAGCAGAAGCGGAAGCGGGCACGGTGGTGTAGGAACGTTGCGCAAGAGTGGACGTAAAGGTACGAGCAAGCGAGGCCATTGCTGATATTCTCTCTTACAGAGTGGGGAGAGGTGAGGGTGGGTCAACGAAAGGGGAGGAAAAATATCAGTCAACAAAGACCTACATGAGGCCTGCATTTCGGTATAAGCACCAAGCCCCAAAGATGACGTCAGAGATTGATCCGCTTTTGGTGATTCTCTATTGGGAATTGCTACGGACACGCACGACTAGGCGGTTTGAGGACGCTCAGATAATCGCCATCAAAGCGACAACTAAATAACTTCTTAATGAAGGATGGTAGTCAAAGAACGCTAATGAAACTCCTGAGCATCCATAACCTGAGTGTCTGTAAACATGAGTATCCGTAAATTCAGTGTCCGTAAATTGAGTGTCCGTAAATCGAGTGCTTGTCAATGACACTCACTTTATGAACACCATCCAGACGCTGAAATAAAAAGTTCTTGATTTGCTGAAAAAACAAGCACTAAGTGTCTCTGGGAAGTAATCTTATGTTCTATGAGAAAGCAGTAATTAACGTGTTGGTGTGATGGGAACTAACCCAACGGACTACAAATAGATCATGCTATATTTTCCTTGTAAGGAAAGATCAGAAAATAAATTTTCTTTTCATAAGGGTCCTTATAAAGGATGTATAAAGTATTGAAATATCCATGTAGAGTAGGGACTAGATTAGCAGAGTATGCTTAATTGAGTTAACAGAGTCCTCGTCATGTTAAAAAAAGCCGATTAATGGGTATCTACAAAGGCGTACAATGTCAAGATCAAGTTAAATTCAAAGATATAGCTTTCTAGATTTGATCCATTTGTATTTTGTGTCATGACATTTTCAATGTTCATTTCGAATAATAGATTGTTTGGTTACATAAATGAACGTACTGTCTGCCCTTCCTCTGCACTACAGGAAAGGATCTTGGAAAAATCTTGAACTTTGACCGAGCATCGGACCTAGTATTGTTCTACCCAGTTGCATTTATAATGATACTTTGGATATACGTCAGATAGCAAACTATACTTGACAATCGTCTCTTGTAAGGCGTATTTCTGGTACTTGATATCATCTCACGCTTTGAGAAAAGTCTATATAGCTGTTAGACCCAAAAGCAAGTCGGCAAACATCCACCAGTAAGTTTTGGGAAAGAATGTAATCCAAAAAATTCCTGTCAGACGTACTGCGATAAGGCCGGGGAAAGATCATGCAATATACCAACTACAGTCCAGAATAATACAAGCTTATTTTTTATAACAAACATATTTAAAAAGACAAGTAGATGAAGAGAAAACATTATCCGTTTCTCACTTCTTTATTCCGTGATTTTCCACATTCTCTGAATATATCTGCAAAAATATTCACAAAGTGCTACTATTTTCGTTTGAAATGTTCCATAGGAGATGACCGTCTGTTCTCAGAGTTCCTCTTAGATCTAAATTTTTCGGAGCTCCATCAGCAAACGTCAGATTACCGGTGATCTCTCCGTCAATGCTGATAGTCGTCTCAGTATCGGCCTGACGTTTTGTCAAGCCCAGATTTACTACATCCGTTGTCTGCTTGTTAACATTATTATCGACATGGTATGGGTTGATAGGAGCAGCCTTGACAGCAGTGACCAAGAGGAAAGAGACACAGAGAGAAATTAAATTGAAATACATGTCGCTGCAGTACGTGGTGCGTTTCAAGTCGGATTCGAATCTGGTGTCCACCTATAGCTCTTTGATATCAGTCAATTTCTTAGACTGACTAGAGTCAATTTAGTAACTTTTTATACTGAAATTGGTACGCATACCAAGAATGTATCTGTCTAGAATTTATTGACATCATTCTAAAGACATTAGTTGGGCTTTTGTTTCTAAGATTTCCCGTTCTATTGGACATCTGGAGAAAAATGAAATCAAGCATTGTATCCACCTTTTCACTTCCTCCTTTTGAAACTGCTGTTATTTTTTTGGGCTTTCTTTTTTACAAGTAACTTGGCCTTTAGAGACCTGGCAAGTGACAGGGGCTTCTAGGTGTCCACTGTCAAAACTATCAATCCGCTGAATGTATGAGTTTCCCAGTACTGGATACGGCTTTTCATGCCAAAGTTGATTTGAAACCTTATTTAGAGCGGGATGATTAGGGGAAACTAGTCTTGGACTTATTCGCAATAGCTATTAACTCTGTCATTTTGTTCCTGGCTTGTTGATGATGCGTGCGGCGTTTCAAAAAGAGATTTTTTATGTGTTGCAGGAAGAAGGGTGTGTCCCGTGGCTTATGGACTGTGTGTCCCTAAATCTTGCTACTTGTAAAACGAAATCGGTACATTAGTCTACACATGGCATCCGATCTTAATGAGAACGATGCTATCGATGATACAAAAACGGATCCGCACGGATCTGATGGAATGTCCAAGGATGACGAGCAGCTAGCGAAACTTCAAGCACAGCAGGAGCATCTTAAAAGCATGCGAGAACGATTGGCGGTATACAAAAGTCGCCATATCGCTGCGGTAATTAGCAAGCTTTTTGTTAGATTTTGTCTTCTCATGTGTAAAATTAAAAGCTTGAGAAAGAAGAGAAGCGAGAAAAAGAAGAAATGGAACAAAATCGTCGCTTGGAGGAAGAAAGACAACGTCTTGAAGCAGAGAGACAGGTACATTGAATTAGAATGTCCCACAGGGTACTAAATCATAATTAGATACTGCTTCAGGAGTCTCAGGCATCAGAAGAAAAGCAGACGATGAATTCCGCAGGTATGCTGAAATGCGATGGATCTGATTGTCAACGGAATTTTTGTTAGATGAAACCATGCTAGCCAGCATGTTTGGTTTTGGTCAGACCAATTTGGCAGCTCAGCTTTTCTCGGGCAATCCTTTTGGTATGGTGACAGAAAGAGAAGCTATCGACTGGTTACGAGCGGATGCACATAAACAGTAAGCTCGATTTCTTCTTCTAGTTATGTGTTGACTATTGCGACAGTTCAAACCAAAACACACGCTAGCAAACGATACGGGAAATGAAATGTTTTATTCCGTGATAACGAGGCAGCCAAACGCAGAATTTGTGACAATCACACATTCCGATACGTAGTTCATTTACAGTGCGTTCATATTCACGATGCAACTATGTCGATATCAAATGATTGGATGAATCGGGAAGAAAAGAGAGGGTCATTACATAACACTTTGCAAAGAATCACTTGGATGACTGCTTGTAACTTGTTGTATCGAGGATCTGTTTGCCACACATGGCACAAATTCCTTTCTTATATGCACATCCTGTCGACCATGTTAGTACTATTGGCTTTCATCGTAATAAATAAACTTACCTTGACAATAATGCGCCTTGTCCTGATGAACTTTAGTCTTACAGAGCTTACACTTGGATTCATATGGATTAAACCGGCTAAGGAAAACAAAAAGAGCGATATACGTTTCATAAAAAGAATACCACAAGTGATAATAATTACCTCATTTTAGCAGTTTTTGACAAAAGTTTGTTCTGATTGAGCTTCCGTCCTTCTTTACCAGCTACGCAAGTAGATTAATGTAAGATGACCATCGCATTGGGCATAGTCATCTATAATTACCTACTGCATTGTGTGAACCTTCCTTCCATTTGTCAGGTGCAGCCAATGCTGCTAGTTTCTTTTCACATTTCTTGCACACCATTTGTTAAGTTCTGGGTTGCGATCTTTTTGGCAGCGCACCACAGCATAGGAAGGTGACTTTCACTCTAAAATGTTGTGCGCCAATCAGCGCCACAGATAGTTTTTCCAAAAATGAATGTCGCAGATTGACTTTTTTTCTTCCTTTTGCGTAAAATACTGTTGTCATTTCAATGTATTTATTTTTGCAGTTACTGTTTATTTAATGCTGCAGTATCATTTTCTATTTTTTGCTTCTGATGCAATTTGGAACATATTCGGCTTTCCAAACTTGTCCATCTGTTTCTTTTTAACCTTTTTGACTTTACCGCGATCGTATTCAAGATCGTACTGATCCACCTTCTTTCGCTTTGTTTTAACCTGTTTAAGTACTGATTTACGTTTATCTTCAACGGCGTTTCCGAGGTCTTCATCCCAGCGGCCAACATCCTCGAAGAATTGGCCGTCCATAGCCTTCGTAAGTAGCGCTTCTTTAGCTTGAGCGCTTCTGCCATGAATTTTCTCCTGCTCGATCAATTTGTCGAGTTTGTTTCTCTTGGACTCCATTGTCTCATTGTGTTGCACAACAATTGCTTCATCGTTCTCCACTTTGGATTTTGCTGCTGCTGCTTGAAGTGCTGCTTCTAATTTTACTTGATCTTCATCAACTTCTGATGTTGTCTGCAGCGTTTCCTCTTCTTCCTCTTCTTCTTCCTCTTCTTCCTGCTTTAATGCAATCGTATCTGGTACTTTTAACGATTGCAGCGCACTTGTCTTTTCAGCAGGAGTTGGCGTAGGTGCGGCTTGTTTTCTCGCCTTAGGTGGTTGCGTGTAGAGTAACATATGGGGCTGTTGGCTCATTACTCGTTTGAGACTTACTTGCTGCACCTATATCTACGTTATAGTCTCTCGCATTAAAGATATGGTTCTTACCGCTTCATCTTCCATGCAATACCATATACCGTTGGTATTTTTTACATATGCAACGTAACTTCCAGCATGACGGGAAGCACCTTGATGTACAATGATTGCGAACAAGTTGTATTTCGACTCGACCATCCTCCGCTCACTCTCCGCCACATACTTTTCGATGTCAAGCATGTCATCAAATTTAACAGATTTGTTGTTTTTCGTTCCATCCTCACTAAATCGGTTCAAGTGAATGGCTAGCACCATAGGGGAACGATAAATTCTTTGCCGCATGCTCTGATGATCCGACTTCTCGCAGCTTTCGCAGATATTAGAGTTCCGTGTTACAACGTTGCATTGCCACAAACCTTTCGCACGGTATCTGAGATGCATGCTTCCTCATCATGTTTGTAAAACATTTTTCGAGATCATTACTGCGAGAAATGTCTAAACTCAAATCCAGGAACGCTTCGTACCCAAATTTAGACTTTTTGCATGCACTACACGACATATCATTTTGGAAGTAGCCTCCAAATATCTGGTATAATGCCGTTGTCTCCTGTATCCGCCGATCAGATGATCTGAGCATAGTACATTAGTAAACATTGCTATAAAACGCAAAAATGCAGTTACCCTTTTTCGATAAGAAGAAAATGCTGGATCTGATCCATAAAATATCGCCACACATCGTAAGCATTTTTAGTCGAGCCATGTGTCATCTCTATTTACGATTAATCATTCTCATCATTTTTTTTTCGGACCATGTTCCTTACTTTTTAGCTTTCCTACAAACTCGCGTGGTGACACAACATCCTGCGTTGCTTTCAGGCATTGCTGAATATGGTCTTCCACAGCACATACAAAGCAGTAATCGGACACTGGACCTATGGAAACAGTTAAGTGGATTATCAATGAAAAAACTTCAGCTTACAGTTTGACCCATGCCTTTGCTCTAGAATGTAGTTTGCGAATGCAGGTGTATATGTAAGCGCCTGTAAGACAGCGTTTAAAGCATGGCCCTTGCCCACATTCGACAAGCCGGAGCCCACTGGCCGAATTGACGTCCATGACGGATTGAGTTTGTCCTTAGAAAATAGCGTTTTCGTAGGAGCATCGAATCCATTCGCATCAATCCCGGAAAGTGAAACATTTTCTTCGGTTGGTGCTGGTGAAGAAGTGTTGCTGCCTCTGCTGGGCCCATTGACAGGTGCGAATTTAACTTTAAACTGTTCCAGTCTTTGGTCTACATATCGTGATTTCCGAAATTTGATGGCTCGGTTGAGCAATGAATCGAGGTTATTCTTCTGGACAACGCTTCCACCCTTTAACACCTTTGAAGTGTTCTCGCGATGCTTGCTGGCCACCATTCAAGAGATCAGATCCAATTGATCAAGTGTGTGGACCTCAGCCACTTCCGCAGTGTATTCGCGGTTTTAATACTTAATTCGGCATCGGAATTCATACCGTACCTCAACATGTTTGTCGTTTAATATATTGGAGACCGAAAAGGATAAAGAACAGGTAGTTGGTGATCTATAGTACAATGCATCAGATAAGATCTTATCTTTATTTTTAGTGTCTCTACTTGTCTATTTCACAAGCACTATCGACTGAACGTAGTCAAATCGACCTAGGACCACGACCAACAGAGCCATATATACCAAACTTATCAAGGCGTTTTACGACTACGAGCTGCATGTGCTGAAAATTGGCAAGAAGAGGTAGTTTTTCTACAAGATTGTCCCTCATGAATTTCTGTAAGTATAAAAGAAGCGCAATGCCTCTATAAGTGAACACACAATAGCGTCGTCAACCACGTTTTATTTCTGAAGCCACATCCGGGGACGCCAGTTGACGATAATTGGAAATTCTTTGCTTTAGAAATCTATGATGACTTACTGTAGCGCTATCGCTTACTTGACAATTCCTTAAACGCTCAATTGACTAAGGAATTAAGAATTATTCAAGATATCGTCTTCTTCTATGGATTATGTTAATTACCTAGTTGTTTGATAGCCGCTGAAGAGATCTAATGCTAGGTATGGTGTAGCTTTTCAACATCTGAACAAAAGAATATCAGGCTTCAAGCGCGAGTCATTCGAATATCCGATTATTCAGTGTCCCCCTCCACGTATCTTCCATGATTTTGCTCTGACGGAGATATTGAACATAGCAAAGGCGCGCCGTGCGCTGCCTTACAAGTATATAATTAGATGTTGACAAGTAAAGCTCATTTGCTTATGTTACGTTAGCCTACAAGGGTTTCCAGCAGCACCTATTACGGGGAAACTCGGGGAACATGATCTTACTTTCTGTATTTGTGGTAGTGTTTTAGGGCCACTGTTTAGTTCTACTCATGCCTGGTTATGCTGGTGGAGCCTTTGAGAAGAAGGTGATTCTACGGCATGCTAAGTTAGATTTAGGCCAGAAGTAAATGCAAATGCGAGACTTTGCCACTCCAGAAAAATGGGGAGACTAGATTCAATGATACGATATTGAGAGGTTGTCCTATACTTGTTGCCGCACGAATGGGATGTTATTATTTCCACTAGAGTTTAAGGTTTCCCAGGTGTCTAACGTTCCTAATCGTCGCATCTTACTCACAGTTTAAACGCTTCCGAAAGTATTAAAATCGCACTATTTTCGGGTAATGTTAAAAGAGCCTTGAGTGAAGCAATAGTTCATTTATGCTGATCCAATGCTTTTGTGTGTTTTTCACTTGAGCCCCATGACAGTACTTTATAATACAATAACTACATTCTCAGCCGCCATGCAAGCTGTTGTGTTTCGCTTCCCACTATCTTTACTAAGTCAGATATCATGAATATGTGGATATACCCTTTGGGAGTAGGATTTCATCCTCATTTCATTCACCTACTAAAATGTTGCATCTACTACCGTATCAAGTCCATGCAATATTTATGTATAGTTGCAGTATTAATAATACACGCTCAATCTTACCTTGGCACAGGCTTGGCCTTTTCATGGACGGAAGGTGTATTTAGGGCAGCGTAAAATTTGCTTCATCGATATTGTAGAAGTTAAAAATGCAATTACTGTTTTCCAAAGGAATTGCTTTGGGCCCTAGATGCAATGGTCGAGCAAAGAGGATCTGCACAGATACCAGAAGCTTGAGAGAGGTACCCTTAACCTGTGACGCTTGGTACCGAATAAGTGAAACACTCATCTCTAGAGAAATTCTTCGAGCATAAAAGTAAAGAATGTAAAAAGGGCACGAGATAAACCCATTCGTTTTTCTTTACTTATTGTCTTAAAAAAAAAGAAAGACAGACAGAGCAAAGCAGTAACACAAATCATCGCCAGAGGATTTGACTGCATCAAGCGTTCACATCATTAATAGCCCAACAGAATGATATATGAGCTTAGTTTATCGAGTATAGGTTAGTTATACATTATGAGAATGTAATGCTATTTGCGGGGAAGTATTGTAAGCCAGAGTCACAGATTCTGTGATTTGAGTCACAACAGCCTGCCTAATCTTTAGCTATGTCACAACAGCGCTCAGGGATTATACGCTATAGTCGTAGATCCGCTGAACCGGCCCTAAAAGCTACACTTGCTCTATCCGATCTGCTACTTCGCTTTGTTAAGGTGCAGTGTCTTGTGCGTCTGTATTACTTTAACAAATTATTAGCACCATAACCATTTTGCGCCTCAGGTTCCTGGGAGCAAAGCCCTCAGATTGTCGTGTGTAGAGGAATTGATCAAATAATTGACATAGCTTTGTGCGAAAGGTGGCATCTTCTTATAAGTTCACTTCGAAACAAGTTGACTCTTAAACGTCGAGTATCTATTTTTTACTCCTTGTCGCATAGCATATCCTTTTCTTTCTTTCATTATTTTCCTTTACCCAAGATTTGTTGATAGATAACAGGAACTTTACTCGTTGTTTACATTGGAAACCGTAATAAGGGTGACAATATTAGGAAAGACTGAACATGATCAGCGAATCTAAAGTAAAAAAAAAATAGTGTAAAGATTCATAAGCGTGATATATGCTGTTTAGTCTGTTAGTGTTGAAACGTAGAATACGGTTGGATGTGAGAAAACCGATCTAATAGAGGAGCATCTAAAGATATCTGTAAGCACCTCTATTAGGCTATTCCCCGCAAGCACAAAGAAAAGCACCATCGGCATTTCGAATGCTGATTTCTTTGTGTTGAACATAGTATCTGTGAAAGGCTGTCAGTGCTCACTATACCTTTGAGAGAAGATTACTTTATAATACTTGGAGTGTAGGCAATTTGAGGAACCTCCTACTTCTCTTTTTATTATTTCTTTTCTTGTTGAAAAAGTTTTTGTCAAAATAGACGCAAAATGGGCATTTGACAAAATTAACCCCTTTTGTTTTTACTCATTCTTCAAGTGCATTTGTAAATTTTCAACGGACACCTCAATAAACCATTTGTAGACCACGAAGCCGATAACATAACACGATGGAATAGCATAGAATATAAAGGGGCATCTGTACAAAAATGAACACCATCGACATTATTCGTATTCGCGTATATCATCCTTTGGCGGTTTTGTGCCGTTATTTCATATCCATAGCTGATACAACAATGTAAAGGTGTAACAATGACGCGACAAAGTATTTTATTATCATGCAATATTACGGACGTCTCATCAATTGCATCATTTGCAAATCTCTCGTGGGAAGGTTTGAAAATCTGTAAAACCAATACACTGTGGGAACCCAACTTTTGATGCTCGTATTTCGTTGATATTTTCTTTATACTACGATTGATAAAAGTACGTAAACTTATCCATCGGGAAACCCAGACATTGGACGTTACGTATTCACGCTTGAACTGCAAGGAAGTCTCAATAAATGCGGTGTATCAATGGTGAGTACAAACAGTTTCATTGAACCATCGATAAATTTTTTATCTATCAATCCTTTTGGGAACAGGCTCTTTACGAGAAACCAACAAGTTTATGCATTATTCGACAGATGATCACTGGAACTTACATAGGATGGTAGATTAACAGGTTGTTTCTACACGAAAATAGGATGTAGAGACACGTATTACCCCTTTATGTAACGAGAAACCAATAATCTTTAATCGTATGATGCATTGATAGACACAGGGAGTAAAAAGACTTTACTGTGTATTTTATTGGTGGAGTAGACTGATGGATGTCTGATAAAACAAAGAACTGATAAATTTGTAATATCAACAGAAGCTGGCTAAAACCTCTCGTATCTTCTTTCACAGCTTTTTTACTTTTTTTTTTCGTATGATCCTTTCGCAAAATAAGTGTTGGATCAATAGCTGTTTACATAAGTAGGGTGGATGCCTACTCAACGCAGATGGCATTAACGATTTGTGTAGCCTCAAGGACTTACACTTTTTTTTTCAGTTTTTTTATTTTTATTTTAACGTATTACTTATCCTTTATATTTTATTTTATTTGATAATTATTGAAAGGAGCAAGTCTTCATTTTTTTTTGTTTGAATGGTAGGTGGGATATCGAGGAAGATGGTTTGTAATAACGTGATCATGTTGCAGCTCCCGCATCTGGACTTTGTTGGAGAACCAGACCTTGACCTGTCCGATGCACTCCGCCATAACGCCACTCAAGGCTATGCAGACTACGTGAGAGGTGTGATCGGGTCAGCACGAGGGCTGCCCATCTCGAAAGAAAACCTGAAACGAGCACTGAACTGGCTACGACAACGAGGAATTGAGCCTGTAGCTGAAATCACCAGTGATTCCTCACAAGAAGCCGCCTTATCCTTTGCCGCGGCTCAATGTTTGAACGCCAAGCAAAGCGGCGTTCAGGTCGCACTGCCTTCAGGCTGCCGTATCGCTGCAAATGGCATGTTGCTATTAACTGCCATTGCAAAGGTCCACAATATCTGCTTCTACGTCTTCTCCACACAGCAGAAGCCAAAGATCATCGGAAATCACAGTGCTCCTATCAACGTATCGCTGCTCCACCATATCGACTCTTACACAAGCACGAGTCGATGGATACCGTTGAGTGTGGAACGATACACCTCTCCACGAGCTTCAAGGACAAGAAATGCAACCGGAAAGTTTCCACGCCCCACTCCTGCTGCTGTCCGAAGACACTCTCCGCAGCGCAAACGAAAGGCACCGTCCTCGCTCGGTATATCTGAG